>CAUYRH010000728.1:0-30524 GCA_963574655.1 Perodicticus potto
AGTCCCAGCTACTTGGGAGGCGGAGGCAGGAGACTCTCTTGAGCCCAGGAATTGAAGGTTGCTGTGAGCTGTGATGCCACAGCACTCTATCCAGGGTGACAGCTTGAGGCTCTGTCTCAAAAAAAAAAAAAAAAAAAAAAACCATTGCCATGCATTTGCTGGGTCCATCAGTTTCCTAACTCATTTATGGCCTTCACTCTAGTAGGCAGCTTTAATCTTAAAAATGGAACTTAACTGACTCAAATGAAGGGAAGGAAATGATACTTTATTCCCTTCCATGTGTTTAATAAATATTTTTAAACTGTATCCATCAGTATAGTTACAATGAATACAAAAGGGTGTGAGATACAGCCTGCTGCTGGAAGGTAGATCCCGGTGTAGTTTAGGAGGCAGAAAGATAAACGTGCCATTAAGTTACAGTGACCTGAAGGTAATTACACAGTCATTCTCAGGGTAGACAGACCTCCACGGGACACTTAACCCTTCTTTGGATGGGAGCCATGTCTCAAAGGAATCTGCCAGTTAGAGTGGATGCTTTACAGCTTCGATCCCCAACCTTCTTGGCATTAGGAACCGATTTTTCCATGGATGGGAGGGTGGGGGGAAGGGAGCAGGGAGGGATGGGACAGGAGCCAGAGCTCAGGCAGTGATGCTGTCCGGCCAGGTTCCTACAGGCCACAGACTGCTACCTGTCCTGCTTAGGGTTTGAGGACTGCAGCTTTACAGGAAAAGCAGGAGATACAAAGGAGCACTGTTGAAACTGCAAGTATTTACTACAATCGAATGATTGTAAAGTCAAAACCAAGGATGTTACTTAAGAAGCACGTCCCCCTCTCCTGAACAAAACCAGCTTCCTAAGGCTCATCTGGGCCTATTGACCCGGAATTGACAGTGAGGGTTCTGTGTTAGTGAAGCCAGGGTGGGGAAAACAAGTCCTGCAAGTGTGAGAGCAGCCTGCCTGGATTGGAGGCCTTTCTCTCTTCCTGAACTAGCTGGGCTACAATGGACAAGAAACCAACCTCTCTGTGCTCAAGTTCTTGTATCTATAAAATGAGTGAGAGCACCCACTTCATACGGTTATAGTCCATGGCACTGGGATGTTTCAAACTAATTAATCGCCCAATAAATACCTGTGGAATGAATAAAACTGCGGTGGTGTGAACAAAGCCAGATCTCTGGAATTCTCATTGCTGCTCGCTGGTCTAGATACCGTTTCCGGGGTGGGGGTGGGGGGCTCTACTTCATGTAGCTCAGCTTATTAAACAAAAGGGTGGGATGGTGGGAGAAGTGCTACTGTACTAAAAGATTTCTAGTGTATTACATTAAAAGGAAAAAATAAACACAACATGCTATTTTCGTATAGCAAGGCAAGAAAAGTTTATGCTTCTCTACTGCTTTAATTAACAGCTTTATTTCGTTTTCTTCTCCCCTTACCTAAGGCTGCTGTGGTACCATCTGCCCAGACCCTTAAAATTACCGACTTCTGCTTCAGCGACTTCGAGCTGTCTGATCTGGAAACGGCGCTGTGTACAATTCGGATGTTTACCGACCTCCGCCTCGTGCAGAACTTCCAGATGAAACATGAGGTAGGAATGCAGGTACTTCCTTAGGAAAAGACGGAGAGAGAGAGAGGGAGGGAGAATCGGTGTTTAATGCCAGTGCGCAGTGCGGAATAGAGATTCTTACATTTCAGGGATTAATCTGTCGTCCAATGCTTTACTCATCAACTATTAAAAAGACATTTATTGGGTTCCTACCATGAATCAAGCACCAGGCTGAAGAATAAGGAAGGAATGTTCCTAAAAGCGAGAGCAGGGTGTGCAGAGGCAGGCTGCAGGAGAGATTGGGGCTGGGAAGCCGGGAGCGCTGCTGAGGGTGAGTGTGGCCAGAGAGGGCGCTGGAGAGGAAGGTCAGCGCAGATCACGCAGAACCCTCACACCAGTCAGCGGGATTGGGCTTTTATCCTGAAAACAGTGGTGAGTCACTGAGGAATGTCATGCGGGGAAGCAGCACGATCTGATTGCAGAAGTTAGGGTGACAGTGTCCAGGGAGGGACCAGAGCGGAGGGAATGCTTCTGAAAATGAGGGAGGGAGTAAAGGGGCTTGATACGGGGCCAAGCTGTCAGCTGGAATGGGGTCACCCAGATGGGGTGAAGATGGAAATTGACTCTAACCCCTGTTGGTTACCTTATTCATCTCAGAAAATAACAAAACTTTAATCAGTATCTCCTAATACCAGTTTGGATATTCCAGGGAATTCCATTTTGTTTATAATGGCTGGACAAAATATATAGCTTCAAAGAAAGGGGAAGGACAGAAAGGACTGTTTTTAAAAATTCAGTAATCGCACCCTTAAAGTTACTTTTTCAGTCAGTCAAATGTCTCCTTATATAGAATTCCTATCTGGAAATTTAAATATCTTAAAAGTCTTCACTATTTAGCCCTTCTTTAATTCGTACACTGAAAATTGCAACAGCGTGGTCGAGAAGAAAGGTCATGGGTTTTGAGTCCTAGAGAAGCTCTGGTAGGGGAGTCGCTCACAGTCCTGTGGGCAATCACTCTCATGCTCGGGTTTCTCATCTGTTAATCAGGGGTAATAGTGTTGCTTCCCCCGTAGGCATCCTGTGAAAATTACACATGGGTCTATGTGATCATCTGTGTGTATCTGTGTAAATACCACTGTGTTTAACACACAGATATTAAGCGCACGTCAGTTATCTCATTCTTAGGACAGATTTGCTATGGTTGTATCACACATCACATTTCTTTTTTGTAAGTAATAGGGCTCATTTGCTCTTTTTTTTTTTTCTTTTTAGAATACAGAGTCTCTGTTGCCTAGGCTAAGTGCGGTGGCCCTATCATAGCTCCCTGTAACCTCAAATTCCTGGGATCTAGCAATCCTCCCATCTCAGCCTTCCAGTTAGCTGGGACTGTGGGTGTGCCCCACCACACCAGGCTTTTTTCTTTTTTTTCTGTAGAGATGTTCTTACTGTGTTGCCTAGACTCCTGGCCTCACGTGATCCTCCTACATTAGCCTCCCACAGTGCTGGGATTGCAGGTGCGTCCCACCACACCCTGCCAGGGCTCATTTTTAAAAGCTGTTTCTATTCATGGTATGAAGATCTCATTTAGAGCCAGAAGTTCTCAATGTGATTCTCAGTTCTGCCTTAAGCTGGTTACAGAACCCTATAAACCCAGGTCACATCTCAGCTCTGTTGCGTGTGTTGAGAGCTCCCATATTAGAAACCAGTGATGATTCTGTTGAAAGGACTTGGCCGGAACAGAGGAATGTTGTACCTTTTAATGAAATGCTTATAAGTTGATTTATTTCTTATTTGGCTTTTACATATTATACCACTCGAGGGTTCAGCAATTAAGATAGTCATTTAGAGTTTCTGTAGCAGCCTTTTCTTGGATTTTTTATCTATTAGAAAAATATTTCCTCTCGATGTCTGATTCGCCGTCCCTTTACCACTGTTCTAATTCTGGCCAGTATCACCTCGAGCACTGCAGTCATTCTGGTTGGCCTTCCTTCCTCCTTAGTACCTCTTTTATTTATTTTGGATACTATTGTCGGTATAATTTTGGGATGATAAAATTAAAATGCTATTGCTAGGGAGGATGTCAGCATCTCGAAGCTGCCCTGACAAAAAATATTTCCTGTTAGAAGATATATCTTCCCTCCACTGGGCTTCCAAATCCCAGGTGACTCTCCCGTGACAATCACAACCACTGCCTCTTAGTAATCTCGTCAACCGAGCTGGCCCTACTCAAACCAATTTACATGTGCTGTGCTTAGTTTCACCATTTATCTTTTACACGTCTTCCTCCCCTGAGTTAACAGCTGCTCCTCTTAGTGCCCCAACATACTTTTCTCTTCCTCGGAGCCTTACTGGAGAATCTGAGAGAGAGAGAGACAGACAGAGAGAGAGAGAGAGAGAGAGAGCTAGGACTGGCTTCATGCCACTTGGTTTGCTGTTTGCTGGTTTATCCATCTGTGCTCTCAATATGTTTGTTTGTTTATTTTTTCCCTTTGTTATTTTCAGCACTGATTAAGTTTCTCGGAGGCAGGAGCTAAGCTACGTAATTTCTTTTCTTTCTCCCAAGGCGTCTTGAGTATACTGCTCAGGACTTAGGAAGCCTTCCATAATTGTTGGAGATTGATGCAGTATGCAGAACAGGCTTCCAAGAGTCATCCACACTGCAGATACCCCACTCAGTAGTCCTGTACAAAACACTGGACTACAAAGTTAAATGTTGCTAGGCAGATACACAGAGGGCTGACCAGACTATGACTTTACTTTTCTCCTATGCTATTGAGAACATACAGAATCTAAAATTGTACTTAAAACTGGTTACTAATTGCTATATCTGTGGGGTTACCCAAATCTGTTAGTCCATCTTAATGGAAGCGTAATAGAATAGTCCATCAGGAATTATGTTTCATTGGGTCTCACGTGGTACAGTACTCTGTGTTATGTGCATAATTAATTACATCTATAAATTTATGATTAGTAAAAAGATATATCCATAGATTAAAAATTGCTGAGTTTTCTTATTTATTCATCTTGCTGCTTTAATTACTCAACAATATTTTTCTACAATATGTCATTTATAGCTTCTAAATATACCACTTATCAAAGAAAGATTATAGCTCTTACTTCAAATTCTCCTAGGAAGATTGATTCCTCATCCTCCTGACAGATCTTTACTCAGAAAGGTCATCATAAAAGAAGCTGAAATGTATTTGGGCCAAACGCATGTCACTTTTAGGCCCCCAATAATGCTCTGCTTGAAATACGGCAGCTCGGATGGTGAAGGGGTTAGGAGAGACGGCAGGGTTCTTGGTGATCAGAATTCCCTATGAGCCACAGAATAGGAACAAAAAAACCCTGAAAAGGGAGGATAGATATGAAAGCACTGATTTCCCATCAAATCCTTTCTAAGTAACTTTTGTACCAGCAATGAAGAAACTGTTTTGAGCCCATACTCACTCATATGGTGTTGAATATTGTCAAAGCAACATTCTTTTCCTTGGTACTTTTTACATCCCTCAGAGCAATGCTTTTCATGTTTGAAGCATCCCTAGTGATAATATGCACGGAGAAGCACATATTTTTACAAATCCCCGAAAGTCTAGTTAAATCATTCAGATTTGAAGAGAGACAGGCTCTGATACTAACACAAACACAGACTAGCCACGCTTGGGGCCCATGAGTCCCTGGAGATTTTATTTAATACACCACTTAGAAGTCAATTAAATGCAACTGTGAGACTTGCTGAACAGTGTATCCTTTTTTCTTCCTTTCTTATAAAGTCCTTTTTTCCATATGGATACCAGGGCTTTATTGTGCTTGTGTGTGTGTGTGTGTGTGTGTGTGTGTATATATATATATATATTTTTTTTTAATTACTTCTTGGTAACCAAATAGTAACTCTGCCTGAATATTTAAGCATAGTTTGAAAGGACAGAGGTCTAATGATGGTCTTAGGACTGACAGCTCCAATTTGTCCTTGGACATATGCTGTACGCTTTGTTCCTAATCCACGCTCAGGGCCTGGCATTAAATCCTTCGCAGATGTGCAACATGAAAGCCTGGGAAGATCTTGAGAGTGGCTACTTTCATGGCTCTCTAGAGGTGGATCCATACCTACTAACACTTTGGATTCTCCTAATTGATGACACGTGGACATTGTATCTTGTACAGTACCCAGCACATAATAAATGTAAATGTGTGATAAAGGTTAGCAATTACTCTTATCACTTATGCTTTTTTTCCTAAAGGTTCTTTGCAGATGGATTTTAAGTGTGAAGAAGAATTATCGGAAAAATGTTGCCTATCATAATTGGAGACACGCCTTTAATACAGCACAGTGCATGTTTGCTGCTCTTAAAGCAGGCAAAATTCAGGTACTTTTTAGAGCCATTCAAATATTTAAGACATCTTATTGCTTAGTAGTAAAATTTACAGCATGTTCTTTCAAGTTTTTTTTTTTTTAACATGCACTAATGATGGAAAATAATATTTATTGTCACTTACATGATAAATTATATTTTGTTAATTAAAGAAGGCAAAAATAACAAAAATCTACCATTCATCCATCAACCCCAGATAAACTTCATTTCAAGTAGCCACAGTTTACAAAGTCAAGACGGAATATTCAAGTATGGTTGTTAAGTTCACCTCCATTGGAAGCCAAGTAACGAAACAGGAATTCAAAGAGATAAGAAATAAAACACATCAAAAAGCTACAAGGGTTCTAGATTAAGTCTAACATATTAATATGCCCCTATACAACCTGCCCTTTTTCTTTAAGTGGAATACATGAAAAAAGAAATGACATCACTCCTGTTTTTCTCCCCCTTTTCCCCCTCAACAAAAAAAAAAAAAAAAGATATTAGAACCAATTAAATTTGGAATGTTCAAATCAGCCAATTAGTATTTTAATTTAAATCTCCATGTGAAGAGTGATGAGTTACCCCTGAATGTCGGTAGTCAAAATGAGAAGAGAGAGCAAACAATACCACTACAAAAAGCATCCCTGATATCAGAACAGAAGCAAATAAGGAAGTAGGCCAAATTGCTTGCTGATTCTTAGGCAGAAAAGCAACTTTAGACCTTGCATTTCTGTGCAGTGGTGTCTGCTCAGGGAGAAGCCTCTTGCTCTGCTGTCGCCAGCAGCTCTGCCGGAGGAAGGGCTGGGAGCACCAGAGAGGGGCACCCTGCACCTGTGGAGGAAGCTCTCTATGCACTCATGGGTGTAGGGCTATATAACCTATGCTGGAGGTATTGCTAATTTTCTTTGATACGTAATATATATAACATATTAACAAACCTTTAAAATAACTTAATGGCATACCCAGATAGTCTTGGGCAAATAAATACTTCTTTCGGAGGAAAACAGCACAGTACTAAGAGAAAGTAAGAAAAGGTATCACATTCTCATGTTCACGTTCAACCAGCTCCACACCCAAGTTCTGAATTTGGCTTCACAGGTAAGTCCAGGGTTGTCTACTACATTTTCTCTGGAGCACTCATTTAATTTTAAGTACTATTTTGTAGAAAGAGTTTTGGTTTCATCTTCATTAACCAAAGACTGTTTAAAAGGAAGGTCAGCACAGAAAACATTCAAGTAATTTGTTCCTTTCCAGGCCAAATTTTATCCATATCTCTGTCCTTAGATTCTAACTTCAGTGGGAATCAACTAGTTGTTCTAGGTAAGTGATTCGAGGCCTCCATCCTGTAACTGTTTTTTTTTTTTTTTACGATTTTTGGCCAGGGCTGGATTTGAACCACCACCTCCGGCATATGGAGTCGGCGCCCTACTCCTTTGAGCCACAGGCGCTATCCTCCTATAAATGTTTTACATTCAGCGCGTCCCTGCTTTTTTTCTTTTTAAAATTCTAAAAATGTCATTCTCTGTCTCTGTTTTCCTAGGATGCACATTTTAACTGTCTAGGTCTAAAAGAGGTGATTTTTATCCAAGAAACCATGTGCAATAGCACAGTAGTTTTTTCTGCACTAACGAACATTTATAGGTTGAGTATCCCTTATTCAAAATGCTTGGGATTGGAAGTGTTTGGACTTTGGATTCTGTTGGATTTTGCAATGTCTGCATTAACCTTACAGGACGAGCATCTGTACTTTGAAAATCCAAAATACCCCAATAAACATTTCCTTTGAGTGTCATATTGGGGCTCAAAAAGTTTTAGATTTTGAAGCATTTTGGATTACAGATTTCCAGATTAAGAATGCTCAAACTGTATTAAGAAAAATATGGAAGGATCATAACAATAATCACCAATGAGAATCCGTGCTTTTCTCATTTGTTTTTTGGTTTTTTTGGAGACAGAGTCTTACTTTTTTACCTTCAGTAGAGTGCTGTGGTGTCAGAGCTCACAACAACCTCAGACTCTTAGGCCCAAGCAATCCTCTTGCCTCACCCCCGTGAGTAGCTGGGACTACAATCACCTGCCACAATGCCTGGCTATTTTTAGAAACACAGTCTTGCTCTTGCTCAGGCTGGTCTCGAACTCATGAACTCAAGAAGTCCACTAGCCTCAGCCTTTTAGAGTGCCTAAAGCCTCGGCCTTTTAGAATTAGTGATATTTACTGCAGGTGGACAGATTATTAATTTTTGTGCCATTTCAACTTTATCTGTTGGTAAGTGATTCTTGTGGTAATCCATTCTGAATGACAAAGTATAGCCAATTTCCAAAAAAATAGTATTCTAGGGTGAATCCTTTATGACTATATGTATGTATGTAAACCACTGAGGGAAAAAAGATAACTGAAAAGAAGTAGTAGAATGCCCTTTTTACCAAATTGTATCTTTCTCTTTCTTTCCTCCAATGTTCTTGTCTTGCAGAACAAGCTGACGGACCTGGAGATCCTCGCATTGCTGATTGCTGCATTAAGCCACGATTTGGATCACCGTGGTGTGAATAACTCTTACATACAGCGGTAAGACTGTTACCCAGCAAAACAACAAAATATTTCCCTTAAATTGTAGGGCTTTTTTTATTAAAGTTAAAGCCACAGCAAAACTTGGTGGTACAAAATTTCAATTGATTGTGGTATATAACATACTTCAGTAAGAGAAATGGAAGATATAATGTACGTCCAATCTTGTGCGATAATGTTTCAACCCTAAAGTTCAAGAATTTATGTTGAGAATCTTATTGCATTGGGGCATTTATCAGGAGCGTCACTTTAGTTTATGTACACTCAACTTAAGCGTTTCTTTTGAACACTATAAAGTCAGTTCAGAAAAGGTAGAATTTTACCTTGCAGTGGAAAAGATAATATTTAAAAGGTGCTTATTAGGTCAGCCCTGAGTCCTTGGGACGTACGGCTTTTGATCTTAGTGGAGACAGTATCGCACAGTGTTGGCAGACTTGGGCTCTGCGGTTGAACTTGGATTCAAATCCTAGCTCTGCCACACGGTCCCTGTTTGGCTCTGGACAAGGTAGTAATTTCTTTTGCCTTGTTTCCTAATCTGTAAAATAAAGATAATAGCATCCCTGTCTTACAGGGGTGATGTTAGTGTTAAGAGGCAGCACACATCAGTACCAAGTAGAACGCGTGGTACATATTTAAACGTTAAATCTCAGCAGCAGATGCTGGAGCTGTATGGTCATCAGAGGTCTGCTTCTCAGCTGATTTTGAGAGTAAGGCACTAATCCTTAGGAAAAGAGTTCCAGGGTCCTTTAAGGGCCATGCTGAAGTGACATTTGTTGTGACAAATGAGATGATGACGGTAACAGCACTTGGCATCAAATTTTTGAGCCACTGCTTCATTTTTATTTTCTTTCAGCAATTTGGCTTGAAAAGTCTACATTTTAATGGCGATATCTCTCACTAATGAGCATTTGTGAAGTATGCAAGTGATCCAATTAATGGATAGATCTCTTAAGGAAATTCCAGATGTCTGCTATCTAGAGGGAATTTCAGAATGCTCTCTAATCACATTCTCTTTATCTAAATAAATGGAAAACTTCATGTAAAAAGAATTGTAGTGATGTAACAGCCACGTCCTCTGCTGACCTTTGATGGGAAAAGACCGCCAGCTCTTGCCTCTGTCAGAATCTGCCTGTTTCTTCTTGAAAATCTAATGTTTTGCAGAACTGACTGGGTAACGTGTCCTTTGTCTCCATGCTTTGTCACGTGATTTCAACCCTAAGCCTCACGTAGATATGGAGGGTAATTATACAAGGAAATGTCAACATGAAAAGATTCAAAGGGTAGAGTCAAGCCACATAGTGTGGCTTTCCATAGTCAGCACAACCTAAAGATCACGGTCAGTGTGCGTACACGGAACATACTGTCAGTGCATGGATTATTAGTGTGCGGATTGCTCTGCTGAGCTATATTGTCCTGCTTTAGAGTGGGGGAAAAACACTCAGCTATTTTTTCCTTTGTTTATTTAAAAATCATTAGCCCCCAAAAAACATCTGGAGAAACGTCATCTTCTCTTCAAGAGGGGAAAATACACCCTGGGAAAAAGTCATAGACTACAGAATCCTGCAGTCACACACGCCACAAAGCAGGCTTCAGCCGACTAAAAACGTTTTAAAAAAAGATGTTTCAGAGATTTTTATTTCTTCCTTCATCCTTGCGGTTTGAGTAAAAGAAACTAAGAATGTTCCAGGGATAGACTCTTTATTTCTTTCCTCATTGGTAAATAAGTGATACTTAAAGTAGGATTTTCTTAGCCCGGGGACTCTTGGGAATAAGAGTATCATAAACATTCCCATGTAAAGTACTTGTCTTCAAAAAGATATACTGTATCCAGACCTCATCAGACTTTCAAACTAATAAAGAAACTGGAAACAGGCTCGGCGTTAGAGGTTGCTGTGAGCTGTGATGCCATGGCACTCTGTCCAGGGTGACAGCTTGAGGCTCTGTCTCAAAAAAAAAAAAAGAAAGAAACTGGAAACAATAAAAGAAGGCACAGAAATCAAATATATCAAAAACAAAAAAAGTGCTCAGGAGGTACCAACATTAGAAACTCAAATCCTCTCATTCATTCTTGAACAGCTTTTCAGAAAATTCTTTCTTTTTTTTTTTTTGTAGAGACAGAGTCTCTGTTTATCGCCCTCGGTAGCGTGCCTTGGCGTCACACAGCTCACAGCAACCTCCAACTCCTGGGCTTAGGTGATTCTCTTGCCTCAGCCTCCCGAGTAGCTGGGACCACAGGCGCCCGCCACAACACCCAGCTATTTTTCTGTTTTTGCAGTTCTGCGGAGGCCGGGTTTGAACTCACCACCTTCGGTATATGGGGCCGGTGCCCTACTCAATGAGCCACAGGCACTGCCCAGAAAATTCTTTTTAAGTAACATATTCCTTGAATAGGAAGCTGTCCCTTGATTCATTATTTGGTTGCTTGATTCCTTCCTTGATTAGGAAAACTACCTTTGTGGGAGAATATTACAGATATGCCAGTAGACTATTTAGGGGGAAGCGGTCACTGCTCATGCTTATTTCTCCCACTTGGGTGGATAAAGAAATATGATCTGAGGTAGATAATGAATTACTACTTTAAAACATAGGATGACATAGGAATAAATTGGCTGAAGTAGAGACCTCTCTAGAGAAGTCATAATTGTAATATTTGCATTACATAGAGAACCAAGGAGCATTAGACCTGCAGTCAATATAAGGAAACTATTATAGATACATTTCTTTGGGGACAGAGGGCTGTAGAAGCGTAAAATGCAATTCCTGCCATGAAGGAACTGTCGTAGTCTTATGAAATAATGGTGATCACTGCAGGAAAGTATCCAGTGAGTCCTGACTTGTTTAACAGCATGGACTGTAAATGTTGAACAGAAAAGGAGATTAGTCTAGGTTGGTTAGTGCATCTGCATTGTTAATGGAGGAATTGAGGCTCAAAGTGGATCTTAAGAGGGGTAGGATTTGAAGATGAGAAAGGATAAAGATATTCTAGGAGCACCATCAGGCGGGTATTTCTTGGAACAGAAATGATGACCTACCTTACTAGAGTCAGAAGGTTCACACTGACTAGGAGTGAAAAGTAAGAGAATAAACAGTAGAAATTTTAAGACCCTTTTGAGGGAGGGCTGTAAAACTAAGCAGTGCATTTTAAATTTGATATAGTGGGGGAAAGACATTCTTACAGTACATAACAACGATATTGTCTGGGAAGGAAGTCTGAAAGTAAGCTACAAGGTGACTGGGTAGGATTTGTACCATAGAGCTCCATGGGAAAGCTGCTGCAGCAAGCCAGATATAAGCTGAAAGTCACATATTAGCTAGAGAGTGGAGAAAGAAGGGGAAAAATTAATGTATTATTGAACAGCTAGTTATATGCATAAAGGAAAGAAATAATTTATGACTTCTGGTCCAAGAAGCTGGAACAATGATAGTATCGCTGAAAAATGGAAGAGCTGGAAAGTTCTGCATACAGATTATTCAGTTCTTTATCTTGTCTCTCCAAATCATCACTATTTTGTTCTTCTACCAAGCACAGGTTATTTTTCCTCCCATTCTCTATAGTCAGTGGCCTAAGTTTTCCAGATTCATTTGACCTTTTAACCTTACAGTTCTTTCACCTCCTGATTTCCTGCTGGTTTTTTCTTTTCACATCAAAGGCAGGCACAGGCTCACTTCTTTGCTCCATGGCCACTAGGTGCTACTAGGCACAGTACTTTTACCACTCTTTACTTGGTAGCTACGATCAGAGTGCGTGTTTGTCCTGGAAGAAACTTTGCACCACGGTCTTTTCTGCTCTGTAACTGACAATGGGAATGAGCTGGTGTCACAGCCTGGCGTGGTGGTAACAGAGGGTCAGCAGGATCTGAGAGACTCAAAAGGACCCTACATACAGCGCAGAATCACAGAGTGTGAAATTCAAACGGGGTGGAGTCTGTTTTATCCAGGAACGAGATAATCACTGGTGAGGCTGAAGGTCTTGAGAGACTGGAAACCTGCACATAGATAAGTGCAAGTGCAGTTAGTACTACTGTCAGCAGCAAATAATAATAATAATAGAAGCTTATACTCAATATAGCCCTGATCATGTGGCATGTGTAGCACTCAATATAGGTATTAGTTCCTTTGGTCCTCGCATCACCACGTGGGATAAGGCTGTGATGGTTATGGTGGGCAGGGCAGGTGCGATTCAGATGCCGGGGTTTGAATCCAGATTCCTCCTCTCCCCATGTCCCCTCATTTAACCTCCTTGTCCCTCTGTTTTCTGCTCTGTATAATGGAATAATGAAGGTACCTATCTCATAAAGTTCTCACAAGGATTAAAGGAACAGAAATGAACGTAAAGTGCTTGGCCCAGTATCTGGCATCTATTACATGCGCTGTCGGTTTGGGCTGTTTTCACGGGGGATGCTCTTAGGTAGGAGTTCAGGATCTCACTTTGTCCTGTGATGGATAAAGGGAGTGGTAAAAATACTGTGCCTAGAAGCACCTAGTGGCTGTGGAGCAAAGAAGTGAGCCTGTGCCTGCCTTTGATGTGAAAAGAGAAAACCAGCAATAAATCAGGAGGTGAAAGAACTGTAAGGTCAAAGGTCAAATGAATCTTGAAAACTTAAGCCGCAGAATATGACTATAGAGAATGGGAGGAAAAATAACCTGTGATTGGTAGAAGAAGAAAATAGTGATGATTTGGAGAGAAAAGATAAAGGAAAGAACTAAATGGGGTTGACATGGGTTACAAGGCAATAGTGAGAAATTTGAGCCCAGAGTGATACGTACGGACAAGAAGCAGGAGTCAGGAAGTTGTTACCATTGGTGAAAAGAAGAGGACTAGCTGGCAGGCTTGTTTTCTCAGAGGACTTTGATTTTCTAAGGATTTCTAAGGCTTTTTATTTCTAGAATATTGGCTGGATTTCCACATGGGCATCCTATTACCACTCTCAGAGATAGACCAACAATTGTGCAGAACAGAAGAAAGCGCAGGAGAACCTGCCAGTCCATTAATGCTCACTGACGTCAGCGGGAGGATAAAATTCGGCAGCAGTGGTAGTTTAAATGGGTCCTTCTGATGCAATCTCAAATAAAGCAAGCAGCATAGCCTGGTGTTGGAAAGAGTGAAGTGCAGCAGATGTAGAGTGCATTGGTTTCCGTGAATATTTCTGTAAACAGGAAATTTGGAGCATTTGTCACTCCTTTATTGATTCATAAATCTGTATTTTTAGAATGTAAGTAAATGCAAACACAATTTTCATTCATCAAATCCTGCACGCTAAGAATTTTCTCTAATGTGAAACACTCCTTTCTGCATCATCTAAAAATGTAATGTGCACTTGAAGTTCTAACTTGTTTGTGTTCTATCCACCTAATTGCCTTTCCTAGCCCAGCCCTAAGTAGGTCAGTGAGTAGATACTGTGTGCCTTGAAAATACCACATGTCATGAGACAGTGTGAGCAGTGGAGGGGACGTGTTCGGTTCCCAGCTCTACCGTTTGCGTTGACCTTGAGCACATTAGATGATCTCTCTGAATCTTTAGTGGTCTAAAATATAAATACAAAAATGCCAAATTTAGAGAGGGTTCAGCCTGGGTTACCTTAGAAGCACAGTCTCTGGCAGGCAAAGTTGCCATGCAGATAGCTTATTTGGGAATACGGCCCCAGGGAGCAGGCATTCGGGTGAAACAGAGAAGGGAAAGCCAGTAGAAGAATGACTTATCCAGATGTCTCCATGTGCAAGTGACTGCTCAGTCCCAACAGGTGCTTGTGAGTCTTATGAAATGAGACCAAGACTGTTCATGAGCAAGAAAAAAGGCAGTTATCCATCAGCCCCTATACCCTGTTGGTCAAAGGCAGCCCCATAGACCTGAACTCCTCCACACTCCAGGTTGAGCAGGTGTAAGTACAGAGAGAGTTCCAGCTGTGGGCTCAGAGAGCTTCACGGCAGAAGTAAAGAGGTGTTCAGGGTGGGCCAAGGCAAGGCACCTTCTTCTTTTTTTTTTTTTAATTTGAGACAGAGTCCCACTATGTCATCCTCAGTAGAGTGCTGTGGCATCACAACTTACAGCAACCTCAAACTCTTAGGCATAAGCGATTCTCTTGCCTCCCGAGTAGCTGGAACTACAGGTGCCTGCCACAACACCCAGCTATTTTTTATTGCAGTTGTCATTGTTGTTTTAGCTGGCCCAGGCTGGGTTTGAACCCGCAACTCCGCGTATGTGATTGACACCATAACCACTGTGCTACGGGCACCGAGCCGGCAAGGCATCTTCTGATGGGGTGCCTGCATGGCATCTGTTAAAGTGTGCATGAGACTAAAGTGAGAGGTGGAAGTAAGGATTTTGATGTGGTGGGTAGAAATTCTCTAAACAAGATTATTGCAGAAATTCAATATAATAAACTATATGGCACAGTGCCTGATGTATTACAGGCTTTCAGTTCATGGTAACTGTTGTCCTTAGGGATAACAGCTATGACCAAATTCAAGAGGTTTATAGTCTAATGGGGTGATAGACATATAAACAGTTAACATCTGGTAGAATTAAGTTGATTTTAAACTAATACTGTTATGTATGATGTGTCATTGGCTTTCTTATACAAATGAAAGTATATAAGTGATACACTAGAACCTTTTCTTTTTATTCTAAGTGAAGGGAATGAGGAAGGTGGCAGTTATTATAGAAAGTTTGACTTTAGCATATCTAGTCTGAATGATGCGAAAATAGTGCTGCCAGAATAGAGAATACAGAATACAGAATGCAAGATTCAAAGGGGAGGTCATTGGTCCTGTTTATCCTAGGCCTCTGTTCTCATCATAGGCCATAGGCCTTCCCCCTGGGCCATCTGGTCTACTCCCTTGGCTGGGGTCATTGATGCATTCCAAATGTATAACTCCAACCCAGACCTGAGTTCAGACATTTATATCCACTTGGGAATATTTCAGGCACCTTAAAAACCAACAGATCCAACACTCAACTAGTCCCCCAGCTATAATCATTGTCTCCCTTTTTTCCTGTATCTATAAATGTGAACAGCATCCCAAGGCTAAAACTACATTCATACTTTTCCCTTCATCTTCCTCATTCCCTCATCTCTCATCCAACTCCCAGTCGGGATTCATTGCCAACATGTATCCAATCCACCTCTTAAACAGCTCGCAGATAACTTCACTTCTCTTCCTCTGGGCTACTACCACTGTGATCCAGGCTTTCTCTTATTTAGGTTCCTTGGAGTTTCCCAGTGCTCTCCTAAGTAGCTCCCAATAGTCTCTATACACACCCAGTCTTGTTTCCAGAACATTGATCCTTACTCAAAAATCTGCTCACATTACTCCATTCATTGTCTTCCCATTTTCCAGTAATGAACACAGTACCTGACCCATAGGACAACTCACTAAATGTGGAGGGAACAAAGAAGACAGGCAAGAATTAATTGGGAAAAGGTGATAGCAACAATCATGGCAAAAGGTCAGCAGTGCAGGTGATAGTTTAAGCAGTAGGAATAGGTGAGATCACTCATTTTCCTACCTTGGTTTTCACTGTACTATTTTAGTTTTCTTCCAACCTTCTCTCACTCTACCCATTTTTTTTCCTTACGTTGCATTTCTTCAGTTTTGAGTAGCTTCTCTTTCCACAGCAAATGAAATATAAAATAAAATAATGATTCAGACATTAGCGTTCTATTATCTAACGCTTGTATATTGTGTTTTGCAATTCATAAACCTCTTTCTATACGTTTTAGGAACAGAGGCTTTTAGAAAATGGAAACGTTTTCTTATAAAGAAGAAATAGTGAAAACTATGCTTGGTAGCCACACATGGCGAAGGGTCATGAGAAATATGAGGTGGAGGGCTGTGCCTGTCATGCTTTAGAACTTGATCTGTGACTGTCCCACAGACATAATGAACTGAGTATAGTATGCTCTCCCCCTCTTCATGCAGCCAAAGGGTCTCTACTGCTTTGCCAAGTTCAGTTGGGTGAGCTAGCAGGATTCCTACTGAAATAGCCTGGATCCCACATGGGAACTCTGTTTCCCTCTCTTTCCCCCTTTCCTCCCTTCCCTCTTCCTTCCTAGGGAGCGTGTGCTCTGACCATGGGTCCCTTCCTTCCTTGCCTTTTATCTCTCTTACCTCGGTTAAATCCATCTCGTTTGGTCCTTTTTGTATTTGCAGGCACAAAGGAACAAGCTGACCTTCAGCCTGAGCATTTTCAGAGGAAAAGCTAGCATGAGAATTTGTTTCCAATTTTAAGTCAGTTGCACTTTTGAAATTGAAAAGCGTTATTAGTACAACTATTTTAGAGGGGCTTTTCTCCATGTTTAGAGAAATAAATCCTTATTCTTTACTTCTACTGTTTTCATCAATATTAAAAATAATGAAATTGTTCATTCTTAGAGCTGGTAGCAGTTGGTATTTGAAAGCAGTTTAACTCTTTGTAACTATTTTCCAGAGATTAGCTCGCTTTTTCTCAGTAAAAGGAGAGAAAATTGTTGGTTTGATTAATTTTGTGAAGTAGCCTCTTTTTTAGTTAGCTAATAATGAGAACGAACTGATAAACTGACAGAGTGGAAATTGACTTTTTCTCTTTCTTCAACAAAATATGTTTTCAGAAGTGAACACCCGCTTGCTCAACTCTACTGCCATTCCATTATGGAACACCATCATTTTGACCAGTGCCTGATGATTCTTAATAGTCCTGTAAGTACCTAATTTACTGTTGTGGAATCTTTTTAAGTGAGCTTTATAAATTCAGTTTTATTTTTAGGTTTTGGATTTATTCCCAGCATCATACATTCTTGAACGTACTTTATTCCTTTTTGGGTAAGGAAGGCAAAGCCAGAACATTTGAGATCCTCGCAGCCTCTCTTCTCTAGACAACCCAAGCTGTCTAAATGTTGCCTGGTGAGGGAAATCTGGTTATTCAATTCTACGCGGCTACTCCAAATTAGAAAGAAACAAAAATGGCATTGGTGGCTCTCAGTTAATTCTGCTTTTCTTTTTTTAATCAAATGATGTGGTTTATATAGCTCTAGGCTTTCTTTCACATGACAATACATTTTCCTCTTTTTACTGAAACTCCTAATCACTAACAAACTATTTTATTAATAAATAAAGCTATTTAACAGCTTTCATTAAATGTATGTGTATCAATGAAAGAAAACATAGGCTAGGCTGTATTAAACATACTTACATTAAGGTAACTAAGATTAAAGTAATATATACTAGAATGCTAGAGGTGGTTTTGTTGATCTAGTGAAATTATTGGTACTTTTCTTTTTTTGATTTGTTCATCATTCCCATTATCTGTTGTAGGTATGTAGTGTCTTTAGAATAAGAAAAAAATGAAAGTTGTAACTATTAGACTGAACAAGCACAATGCATGATACAGAATCTTAAAGTAGTTTTATCACCAGATGTTTGCCAAATGGAGCTAGTTCTTCTCTGAGGCCTTGGATAAAGCTCAGAAATTCCCATTTCTCTGGCCACTCTTTTGTAAGTAAAAGCCCTGTAGTTACTTGAGGTCCCAATATATAGTATGTCGTTCTCAATTCAGAAACCCAAATGTCCAGTCGTAGGTAAGAGTCCAAATTCTGAATATGAGTTAAAGTTTCACATTCTCCCTTTACTGCAGCAGTTGGCTTCTCTCATTCTGTACTTTGTGTTTCTTCTAACTCCTTCCTCACTCCCAAATCCCCATGTAGTTT
Source organism: Perodicticus potto (assembly GCA_963574655.1). NCBI lineage: Eukaryota > Metazoa > Chordata > Mammalia > Primates > Lorisidae > Perodicticus > Perodicticus potto. The sequence goes on from CAUYRH010000728.1 coordinate 18,149, forward strand.
CTCACCCCTTCAGTCTTGGAGAATGGAAAGGGAGAAAAGGTGAGAAGAGGGGCCAGAACATTCTTAACAGATTGGTATTATTATAAAGCATCTCACTCTTTGTGCTAGGTGTTTAATCTGAGTTCTTTTCTTTTTCAAATGTCAGAATATTATAGGGGTATAATAGGTGTAGGTAGGTGTTTAATCTGAGTTCTTTTCTTTTTCAAATGTCAGAATATTATAGGGGTATAAACGTTTTGGTTACATGAATTGCTTTTGTGCAGTTTAAGTCAACTTATAAATGTGCCCATCACCAAGACGGTGTGCATTGGTGCATTGTACCCATAAGGTGTGGATTTACCGGTCCTTTTCTTCCCCTTCCCCCTGGCCCCACTTGCTTGGTTTCCATTGCATTTTACTACCATAAAAAAAGTGGTCGAAAGACATGAACAGAAGCTTTTCCAAAAAAAAAAAGACTAATGGCCAATAAACATGAAAAATGCTCAAAGTCTCTCATCATCAGGGAAATGCAAATCAAAACCATAATGAGATATTACCTAACTCCAGTGAGAATGGTGTTTATCAAAAAGTCCCCAAACAAGAGATGCTGGTGTGGATGTGGAGAGAAAGGAACCTTTATACACTGCTGGTGGGACTACAAACTAGTACAACTTCCATGGAAAATTGTATGGAGATACCTGAATTCTTTTCTCATGAGGATTTTCATGACCCCTGCAGAGTACCCTCGTCATGGAGATACCCCCACATAGCCACAGAGTAGCTAGCCAGCCCTAGTCCTGCCTTTGTCCTTTCCAGACAGGAGTCAGACACAAGTGCACTCTAGCTCCCCCGCCACCTCCAGGAGACGTGCACAGGACTTTATGCCTTCTCTCCTACTTGAAGTGAAGGACAGCACATGTTCACTGCTCCCTGAACACCTCAGTGTGAGGGAAAAGTTAAGAGTTATACAACCGATGTAGGAAACCTCCTTATAAAGTCTGCATGTGGTCTAGGACCTGGTCTGCATGTGTGATTGCTAAGTAGAAGAATGATGCCAGTGTACTGCAGAGGTTGTTATCATTTCATACACAAATTATCTAGGGTAAGAAGTGCCAGAATTGTGGAAGTTGAATTTTGGCCTTTAGCAAAAAAAGGAAAAAGCCCTCTGCTTGGCTCCTTTCCATTCAAAAATGAGGCTGGGTGCAGTGGCTCACACTTATAAGCTAGCACTCTGGGAGGCTGAGGTGGGTGGATAGTCTGAGCTCAGGAGTTTGAGACCAGCCTGAGCAAGAGTGAGACCCTGTCTATACTGAAAATAGAAAAACTAGCCAGGCATGGTGGTGGGCACGTATAGTCCCAGCTACTGGGGAGGGCTGAGGAATGAGGATTGCTCATGCCCAAGAGTTAGAGGTACTGTGAGCTTGATGCTACAATACTTTAGCCAGGGCAACAGAGTGAGAGTCTGTTTCAGATTTAAAAAAAAAAGAATATTAAGAACGGGCACTTGCCCCTGAGTCTGTCTCCCGTGCCTGACTGCCTCGGGCTCCTGGCAGCTTGCTGTCCCGTCAGTGCCCGCCTTTCAGCAGCCCTGGTGTCCCAGTAATCCTATCCCATCCTCACTATCTCAGGGCCCCACCAACCAGCACTCCCCATGATTGTTTTTGGGCATCTTTAATATCCTCGAAAGAAGCCCCAGGCCTGCTAGACTAGGGCACTTTACCTCCAGAGGTTGCAAGTCTTGGTTTGGTTTGTATTCTGGTTACAAAGATGCTTAAGTTTTGAGTGTTCTGCCCTAATACCATTTTTCCCACAAATCATGTTACTTTTAGTGTACAGTGAGCTTTTTCAGGAATGTATTATGGGTCATTACGAAAGTTTTGAGATATACAAAAATCAAGAAACATAAAATCTACATGGACAGAAACAAGTGAAGCCCTCTCAGCAATGCCTGTGAGCAGAGCGAGCTGAAACTTGCACCACTCAATCAGAAAGGACGTTGTTGACTGTGTTTCCTTGAAGTAAAATAATAGACCATAACACAGTCTATCTCGAAACTTTCATAATGACCTATGTTGTGTTATAGTAAAAACATCTGTACTTTCCTTGGAATTTGCTATCTGTGTGCTCCTGTTAAAACTTTCACTTTAATATCCTATTACAAAATCATTTCCAAAGGAAGAAAATAGGCTAACCTTTTATTAAAAGCATATTCGACAGTGTTCCTATTATAATTACCTCTGTTACTCTAATACATTATTACTTAACATGTAAGGAATCTGTCTGTATGTATTGGCTGGCTCACATTATAAGACCTATCTGTATAGTCTATCTTTGTAAGCACAATTATATAAGAAATTACAGCCTCTGCTTTGGGGATGAAAAATAAGAATAGAGCACCAGAAGATACTTTATTTCCTACTTGAAACCATTTTATCTTGTAGCAAATAAAAGAATCAGAAGGTATTTTCTGTATAGTTTTTCATTTGGCCCAGATTCTAAAATGATTTAATATTTTTCAATCATGTTTATGGTTGTAATTATAGATTGTTGGCATTAATTAGATCCATGCCACAATTTCAGTAGCTAGTTATCCTCTGACCACTGTGTCATAGCCCCAGCCTAGCACACCCAGCGGTTCTCCTGCCTTTATAACAAATCTTCTGCCTCCAGATCTCATTCCTAAGCTCCTGCATTTTTTTTTTCTTGGCCGCGAGATTAAATAAGCACATCTGACTTCATTTACAGAGAGTGTTTTGAGTGTATTCTGAGCACCAAACCTGTGTGTTTTTCTTAGTTCAAGATTAGAGAGCCACTGAGTTTTAATGACAGACGAGAATTAAAAAATGATTGTGTAGTGGGAACTTTCAATGATTTGTACATGGATTCACCACCCTTTAAATATTCCTTGTAGATACTCCACCCGAGGCTTGCTTTTACTATCAGCCATGAAGCTTTCCTTTGGCTTGTACTCTCTACCCATCTACATTAAAGCTATTCCTAAAGAACACCCACTGTTATCATAGTTACTGAAGTTAAAATTATTTAAATTTGTACCAGAAATGTTACTAGATTTGTTCTAAAAGCCATAAAGAAGTGACTTTTTAATAATCAAGTGTTTAAATATTTCACCAATCCATTCTTCACATCCATTAAGTTGGCTTTGATTTTTCAAAGTTTAGCCTGCTGTAAGATTATAGCAATTAATCTTCCCAAACGGAAGGATAAGTACCCATTAGATTTTAGATCTGAACTAAGTTCTAGGGAGTGTAAGGGTTAGAAAAATGCTCATCTGTAGGCCAGGATAACATTACGAAGCTGGGTTTTATTACATGACAGGGCAGTAGGGTGGGAGTAAAGAAGGAAAACATTATTTCACGGTATTTAGGTAATCCATAGTCGTGAAGTCAGAATACTGGGCATTTGTTTCAAATGTGTATGACTATGTTTTCAGATTTTGTTCTTGTCAGCAGTTTCTCCAGGTAGAGTGCTGAAAATGGTTTTCTTTTTTTTTTTTACAAAGGGCAATCAGATTCTCAGCGGCCTCTCCATTGAAGAATATAAGACCACTTTGAAGATAATCAAGCAAGCTATTTTAGCTACAGACCTAGCCCTGTACATTAAGTAAGTTTTAAAAAACACCATGAGAAATAGATCTTGAACGAATTTGCACAGGCTGTGTGTGGGGGCTCATGCCTGAAATCCCAGCACTCTGCGAGGCTGAGGCATGTAGATCGCTTGAGCTCAGGAGTTGGAGACTAGCCTGAGCAAGAGGGACACCCTGTCTCTAAAAAGTGGCCAAGTGTTGTGGTGGGTGCCTCTGGTTTCAGCTACTTGGGAGGCTGAGGCAGGAGGATCGCTTGAGCCCAGGAATTTGATGTTGCTGTGAGCTATGACATCACGGCACTCTGCCTAGGGGACAGAATGCGACTCTGTCTCAAAAAAAAAAAGAAAAGAAAGAAAGTATTTGCATAGTATCTAACTTATAACATCCATATTGATAAATTTTAAAGGATAAATATCCTGGCAAATCTGTTTATCCGACTATGAAGTAGTTTCTTAAAGGTAACTAGAAAAGTCTATTCCTTTAGCTTACTGCTATTTATAAAAATTATAGAGTATATAGTTATTTCTGATGTTTACCTACTGCTGTGGCTGTGAAGCCATATACAAATCAAATAGCCGTCTCAAGATCATGCCACACTAGATTGTCCAGAGATTGCGTAGGTGATTTGCATTTTCTCCTTTCCCTTTCCCGCAGTCTCTGATTGGTTCACAATTTCTTTATACTGTACTCCAAACTTAGGGTGCCAAATACCAAACAAGTAACTCTTGTTTCTTTTTATATGATTTTTGATGGCACAGGCTATTAAAGTAGACCTCTGGAGTTACTGATTCTAAAACAAGAGCATGCATTACAGTAGTATTTGTGCTGTGAGTAGGTATTTGCATAATTAAACTGCCTTTCTAAAGGACTTATCATAACTACCTTTTTTTTTTCAAGGAGGCGAGGAGAATTTTTTGAACTTATAAGAAAAAATCAATTTAATTTGGAAGATCCTCACCAAAAGGAGTTATTTTTGTAAGTAGCTTTACTATCCTTAAAGCCAAAGTTTTGTTGTCCAATTAATTTCTCATTGTCAGTTTTTATGGCAATTATTGGGCATAATGTGATGATCTTCAAGGCTGTCAGACTTCTCCAGAGTGTTGTACAAAGGAATGAATATAAATATTTGCTTGAAAAGAAATGGATTTACAAATTAAAGTGAATAAATTGTTCCTTTGTTCTAGAAGAACCTTCAAAATGTTCTAGAGTATCAGTATAAAGCTATCGGGTTCCCTTACTCATTTCTTAATCCTTTGGATGGCAGAGCTGACAATGGAATCCTAAGTTATGAGAGCACAGTCCGGCTGCAAAGTGCTTAGCTCCCCTGAAAAGGTAGAGCAGCTCGGTGGGAGTTGAGACAGAGAAGATTACCATAAAGTATAAATGAAACAGTTTGGTATTGGTGGCAGACCAGTGACATACAGTAGATAATCTAGAACTGCATAGGGTACTCAGTATATAATAAAGATAACATTTCAAATAATTGGGGAAAAGATAGAGAAAAGTGGATAGCCAAAAGGAGAAAGACAGAATTGGATCTATTCTACATATTTAAATTCCAATTGAAGCATGGAGTTCAATGTGGAGAGTTAAACCATGCAAGTACTAGATAAAAACATGGGTCAGTTCTTCTATAACCTAGGAATAAAAAAAGTGCCTAAATTTATTTATTTATTTATTTATTTATTTATTTATTTATTTATTTATTTATTTTTTGAGACAGAGCCTCAAGCTGTCACCCTGGATAGAGTGCTGTGGCGTTACAGCTCACAGCAACTTCCAATTCCTGGGCTCCAGCGAGTCTCTTGCCTCCGCCTCCCAAGTAGCTGGGACTATAGGCACCCGCCACAACGCCTGGCCGTTTTTTGGTTGCAGCCGTCATTGTTGTTTGGCGGGCCCAGGCTGGATTTGAACCCGCCAGCTCAGGTGTACATGGCTGGCACCTTAGCCCGCTGAGCCACAAAAGTGCCTAAATTTAATTCAACATGCGGAAACAGTAAAGGAAAAAACTGATAAACTTGATTAATCATTCAAAGAGTTTTCACACAGAAGTCACTACATGTGTTGAGTAGATTAGCACAACCCGCTGTAATTTCTGAAAAAGGAATGTGATCAGTAGGATATGTCATTATCCTTTGTGGTTAATTATTAACAATCAATGTGCTTTTATCATACTGTCACCAAGAATGGAATACCAAGGTGTAAAAAATAATAGCAGCAAGTTTTTACCCAAGGTTAATAATTTTTCATTGTACCAATCTGGGGCTAAATGAGGCATTTTGAGTACAAATTCCAGTACGTTGAAGGGTAACCAAAGCAATGATGCTTCTTATCACTATTATCAGTTAGGCTTCTATACGCATTGTTTCTATTTCTTTGGTCTTTATAGACTGCCATGCTCATCATTTGGAGAGTCTTAATTTAACTTTTTGTTAGTAACTATGTATATTTACTGAAGATATATATTTTCATGAAAGTAAATAAAGTTTTGGGTTTCATTTTCCCTGAATAGAGCAATGCTGATGACAGCTTGTGATCTCTCTGCAATTACAAAACCATGGCCTATTCAACAACGGGTATGTTCCTTAGTCATGATCAAAGTAATAATTAAGAAGTCAAAATAAGAAAACTCTTTACTTGCAAAGGTAACTTTTGAAGAAAGTATTTATGGAATTTTTTTCCTAATTTTTAAGTAGTATTAAAGCAGTAATTGGGCATAAAAAGGCTCTCCTTTTTCAAAGGTTCATTTGCACTTTATGTATGTAAGATTCATTAAGAAAGAGAGCATCCATGTTCACACAGAAAAACCTAGCTATTGATAAGTTCTAATTTTAGTTGCACAGGTTGAGTATCCCTCATCTGAAATGCTCCAGAATCCAAAGCTTCCTGAGCCCTGCCAGGACATTGAAAGAAAATGCTCATTGCAGCATTTCAGATTTTCAGATTTGGGTTGCTGAACCATTAAGTGTAATGAAAATATTCTAAAATCGGGGGTGGGGGGAAGAAGAAACAAATCCAAAATACATCTGGTCTCAATCATTTCAAATTAGGGATACTCAACATATACTTCTGGCTCACTTAGGGAATTTCTTTAGCACAATTCCTTTAATAACCGTGAAAACTGGAAAAAATAATTTTATTTATGGTTATCCTACTAAGCTATACCTCAGCTATAAATATACATTAATAAGTGTACATTAACTTGGTAGATGTAATGAGTATTGATATACGCTGTCCCAAAGGCTCTTATTAAAGTCTTTGGCCAGGAGGCTACAAAGAAATCCTTCCCTCTAAATCAGTAATTGCCCTAAAGTTTTACAGAGGCAATACAGGCTCAGAACTATCTGAGATTATTGAGTGTGTTATTGGTCACGGCCCTGGACTGCATAGTCACAGAGCCTAACAGCTACAAATTCATCTCGTGACATAGATGTACTAAGAAAACAATCAGAAACTCACTGTCCATGTGCCAAACGCAACGTACCACAAGCACTCAGGAAGGGGGACTTTTACAAACCTTCCTGCTCCATAGTAAATAGGACTACAGGCTCATTTCCAAATAGGGTAGAGAATTAAAGAGGGAAGAATTTGTCTTTTCGTTTATCCTTTCCTTCTTCCTGAATGAAACCCCGAAACCAGAGGGGATAGAGGGGTACAAACAAAGGAGGAAAAGTTTTTTAAATGAAATAAAAAAGGGAAAATGTTGGAAGCTACCGAGGAGAGAGAGATTCAGAGAAGCGGGGAAGAATGTAATTTAGAAGTCAAAGAGCGCACTTTGGACACGGACTTCTCACGTTGGAATATCATGCTGCTATCCACCGTCTTATCCTTAATGCCAGTTACTTCATCTCTGCGCCTTGATTTCCTCCTCCCTGACTTAGAAATACATACCCCGTTGCAGGGCCTTCATTCAAAGTCTGTTTGAAAGAATGGTATGCTTTTCATTGTCAAAACCCAGTCTGTTATTTATTTCAGATAGCAGAACTCGTAGCAACTGAATTTTTTGACCAGGGAGACAGGGAGAGAAAGGAACTCAACATAGAGCCCACTGTAAGTATGAGACCTTGCTGGTAGGAATTAGTCACTGCATTTTTTTAATCATAAACTCTTTTTTATGCTTCTATGGGATCCTGAGGAACACAGTTTCTCATTTTATTTTATAAGCCTTTTTTCTAGCCAAGTACAGTGGCTCAGACCCATAATCCTCGCATTTTGGGAAGCTGCAGCAGGAGGATCATTTGAGGCCAGGAGTTCAAAAGCAGCCTGAACAACATAGCAAGACTCCACCTCTAAAAAAAAAAAAAGAAAAAAGAAAAAAGAAAAAACAGTTTTGTTTTTTTTGTTTTTTTTTAATTAGCCAGGCATTGTGGTATGCACCTGTAGTCTCCGCTGCACAGGAGGCTGAGACAGGAGATCACTAGAGCCTAGGAGTTTGAGGCTGCAGTGATTCGTGTTGCTACCACTGCACTCCTGCCCAGGCAACAGAGCAAGACATTGTCTCAGGAAGACAAAACAAAATGCCTTTTTTCTAAGGAGAAGAATTATACATATTCATTACAGATAGCAAAGCAAATAAAAGAGCACATAAAAGACTCTTGGGGTCATCATATTGTACTACTTTTTTTGTAATTTTGTTTTTCCATTTAAAAACCACTTTCCATTCTAACCGATATTCTTCTGTGTGTTATTTATCATAATGACAGGAAACAGTAATTTACCCACTTCCCGTGGTGTTCACTGTTACAAATGGCACTGTGGTAAAGACCTGTGTTGCTCAACTCTTGCCTGCCATTCCTCATTATCTTGTTAGGATCAATCTCCAGAATTGCTGTGTTGAAGAATTTACAGGTTTTTCAATGCATACTGCCTTTTTACTACATGCCTAAGAGTATGGATCTCAAATACAAGAAAAAGATTCTCGAACCACTTCTATCTTTTGGAATAGTTTTCATACAAATAAAGCATAGTGTCTTTTTTGGGGGGAGGTGTAGTTGCCATCTGACCTTCCTAAGCAAACCCGCTGATTCATGTTTGTAGAGCTAGAGCCAGCCTTCATTGCTTTCTTCAAATAAATATACATTTCTGTGTCTGTGTTTGTGTTTTCAGGATCTGATGAACCGGGAGAAGAAAAACAAAATTCCAAGTATGCAAGTTGGGTTCATAGATGCCATCTGCTTGCAACTATATGAGGTATTTATATGAAAACTTAGTGGACTTGCTAAACTTAAGACTGTTATGAATTCAAACCTAAAGTAAATCAAAGAGATTAATACTAGGCATATATTTTTTGCTTCTAAATCAAGAAATAAAATTACTAGTATTGTTTCTTTTACTGATGAACACATTTGTATTGAACAAGGAACACATTCCATATTTACTGTTCTCAAAATCTTTAATTCATTCAGTATGTTAATTAGTGTCTGTTCAGTGCCTACTCTGTGACGACTTCAACAAACTGATTTAGGAGTTGCTAAGAAGAATCTCATGACAATGGTAATCTCAAGGAGGTATATTATGTACACCATATATTAGCATATTCTCTTGTAAGTCTAAATTTTAGCCTAAATATGGGAAAATTGTTATCCAACCTTTTCTCATCATAATAATGTGACTTTAATATTGTTAAGAAAAATTTTTAGGCTTAAAAGGAGGTGGCCAGGCTCCCATTTCCATACATTTGTTGGCTTGGCTTTTTGGGAATGTTTTGCTTTTTTTTTTTTTTTTTAGGTAAATAGATTCTCTCTGAAACATCTCATTTAATAGTTTAGATGTTTATGAACCAAGTACAGACAGAAGAGGCTATCTTTGACTTTAAAAGTTTAAACAGGAAGCTGAAGTTTTAGTTACTTGGGAAGAGAACTTGTCGTGGATTCAGCTTAGAATGGCAAGACCAGAAAGTATCCCTATCAATTTTCTGATCCAGATTCAGTAATTGATCATATAATGTGTATGTCCCAGGGACATGGAATATTTGCCCCAAATAGGCAGTTAGTGGGAGAACTGCATCTAAATCCAGCTCTCCTCCCTAGTCCAAGGCTCTAATCATCAAAATGATTTAATAAGGACACTGTGCACTCTTTCAGCAGTTTCTGTTTGTTTACTCCTTTGTTGAAAAATTATTCCTTAGAAGTAAAATCAGTGCAGTGTTTCAGACACCTTTGAACATAATAGGCAGGTCACCCATTATAGATTTTATCTTCCCACATATATATGCAAGGATTCATTTCAAATTGGCTGTTGAAAATTCTATGTGATATTGACGTGTATTTTTACCATTATTTATTACAAAAGTAATGTGTTCTCACCATTGTGAAATTGTAGAATACTGAGAAGCAAAAAGGAAGACAAAAATCACTCACAATTTCACTACCCAGAAATGCTATATGACTTTTGTATGTAGATTTTGTTTAATAAAAATTGCTTTTTCAATCCATAATATATCATATATATCATCATATACATATCGATGTGTCAAGTGTGTTTCTGGGATATTTTAAATAGCTCCCAACAGTAACACAATGTACCTAACCCTGTTCTTGGGGTAACAGTGTTTCTCTGTAATGAAGAAATCTGCAGTGAACATTCTTGTAGCTGAACAATTATGGCACTACAGTTGGTAAATAATAATGCCACACCAAATTATGAATTAATCGTTATTATAATGGGATCTTGGATAAAAACCCATTTAAGTACATGGTATAGGGCCATTCTATAGAAAAAGAAAAACTAAGGTGCTGCCAATGCAGTAACACTTAGGGAGAGCCAAATGTACTACGGAGAAACAAAACTCCCTAAAAGTGGATCCCCCGCAGATCTTTCTCCATAGCTCAATCGTGTTATTCTGGAACGTGTGTCTTTACTCCGCCTTTCAGCACGTGTTCCCGATGTGTAGAGCTCTCGAGGAATCACATGTAAATGATCTACTTGTGCATTCACACGGCTTGTGACAGTCCCAGCAGTGGGCCTTCTTTGACATGGGTCTGCAGTGTGGCCCTTTTGGACAGGGCTTTGGGAGAGGGCTTATTTCCTGACTTCCTTCTAGTTGTTTGATTTCTTTTTCTTTCTTTAGGCCCTGACACATGTATCAGAAGACTGTTTCCCTTTGCTGGATGGTTGCAGAAAGAACAGGCAAAAATGGGCGGCCCTTGCAGAACAGCAGGAGAAAATGCTAATTAATGGGGAAAGCAGCCAGGCCACGAGGAACTGAGTGGCCTGTTTCATGTGGAGTTGAGGTTTACAGAGAGAATGTATTCTACAGTCTGCCTAGTTTCATTGTACACCGTACAGATTTGGTGTGTACTTTGCCACTGCTGTATTTTTTATTTTTGCACAACTTTTGAGAGCATAAGCATGAAATTCTTTTTAGGGGACTATATACCATATTTTCTGTATGTGTGTTTTGTGCCACTGAACTGAGGTGATCAACCACACCCGCTCTTCCCACGCTGGTAAAGAGTGATATTTGTGCTATTTTGTGTTCTGCAAAGTGAAGTGGTATTGTTGCACTGAGGTTTGGGGGGGAGGGGTTTTAAACACTTGGTTTTAGTTTCCTGAGTTACCAGTTTTTAAAGAATGTTTGGAATCTTTCTTTCTCAAAAGTAGGCTAAGGGCAAATTGAATACATTCTGTGACATTTAAAGCCTTCCTAGGATAGAGAAAAATGTTGGCTGAATGGATTTTAAGGAGAAACAAGTATATTTTGTCAACAATATCTTAACAAAATGCAAAGGCACTCTGAATCCAACAAAAAGTACTGTGAGGTGGGCACCCGTAGTTCAGTGGTTAGGGCGCCAGCCATATGCTCCGGGGCTGGTGGGTTCAAACACGGCCCGGGCCTGCTAAACAACAACAACAAACAAACGAAATAGCCAGATGATGTGGCAGGTGCCTGTAGTCCCAGCTCTTGGGGAGGCTGAGGCAAGAGTATCACTTGAGCCCAAGAGTTGGAGGTTGCTGTGAGCTGTGATGCTACAGCTCTCTACTAAAGGCGCCAAAGTGAAACTCTGTCTCAAAAAAGAAAAGTACTATGAGGCAGTATTGTAGAGATGACGTGTCACTTCATTGGTCTGCCATTTCTGTGAGAGAACAGACAGGAGAGAACTTTGTCATTTTAGTGTAGTGCATTTTTCCACAGGCTACTCATAAAGTCACTTCATTCTCGCCTATTTGATGGCAAGCGGGAAACCTTAGTGGAAGATCTGGTCACTGGCTTCACTGAGGGACGAATGTGATCCAGAAGCAGAATCGTATTCCGGGCCGGAGACATCCGCCAGCAAAGAGAAATATTCTGCTGAAAGATCACTCGAAAAGTCTTTTTCCTTCTGAACTTCTTTCTAAATGTTTCTCATCTTTTATTTCCTTATAATCCATAGTTTGTAAGCAAAAGCTTAATCCTAACAGGATAGTGAGAAAGATGTGATACAGGAAGTCCCCGAGTTACAAACATCGACTTAGTACAACTCACACTTAAGAATGAAGGCTGTCTGGGCGGCGCCTGTGGCTCAGTGAGGAGGGCACCGGCCCCATATACCAAGGGTGGCAGGTTCAAACCCAGCCCCGGCAAAACTGCAACAAAAAAACAGCGGGGTGTTGTGGTGGGCGCCTGTGGTCCCAGCTACTCCAGAGGCTGAGGCAAGAGACTCGCCTAAGCCAAAGAGCTGGAGGTTGCTGTGAGCTGTGACGCCATGGCACTCTACGGAGGATGACAAAGTAAGACTCTGTCTCTAAAAAGAAAAGAATGGAGGGTAATAGGTAACTGTACCTGTTCCAACTTACATACAAATTCAACTTCAA
>CAUYRH010000729.1:0-32409 GCA_963574655.1 Perodicticus potto
GGCGCCTGTAGTCCCAGCTACTTGGGAGGCGGAGGCAGGAGACTTGCTTGAGCCCAGGAATTGGAGGTTGCTGTGAGCCATGATGCCACAGAACTCTATCCAGGGTGACAGCTTTGAGGCTCTGTGTCGAAAAAAAAAAAAAAAGAAAGAAATATGGCTGGTCTGAACTGAAATGTGCTTAAAGTAGATTTGGAAGACTTGGTATGAAAAAAGGTAACATCCCATTATTAACTTTGATAATAATGAAATCTTAGAATTATAATATATGATATATTACATTACATGAAATATGTTCTTAGAATTCATTTCACATGTTAGTTTTTTTGTTTGTTTGTTTGTTTTTTAATAGTTGTTGTTCCTTCTTTCTTTCTTTCTTTTTTGCAGTTTTTGGCCAGGGCCAGGTTTGAACCCACCACCTCCAGTATATGAGGCTGAGGCCCTACTCTTTGAGCCACAGGCACCACCCTCACATGTTTTTATAGAACAAGAAAATGAAATATAGAGATGATTAGGAATATGTCTAAGATCAGATCATAGGGGTAAGAAGCGGTGGAAGTAAGATTCAAATCCCAACTGACCACCGACTCCAGGGATTTATGAAACACTGCAAAGTATTCAAAACTCTCTACTCTCTAGTCTAACTTACTTTTTCACACCGTGTCTCCTTCTGCTTTCCTTGTTAACTCTGGCAAAGCAAACCATTTGCTCTTCCCAGATATGTAGACTCTGGTACCTGGGAGTACTATTCCCGTTCCTCCCTTATTTCCATATGTACAAATAACTCAGCTCTAATGATACCTTTTCCATCAAGGCTTTCCGGAACTTTCAGAGGAAATTGACTAAATTTCTCAGAATGCCCCTACTAATTTATGTACTTTGATACTACCTTATGGCCAGGTACACACTTGCTTTGTACATCTTTACAGACTCTACAGTACCCAGCAAAGATGCACATAATCAGCTTTCAAAATCTCCTTTTATATAAAGGAATGAGGTGATAAAAATAGACGATAAAAATTAAAATTATTTTTAATTAAAATATAGGAGGAAAGATGGATTAATATGAATAATTAATATTATAATATTACTATAAGTCAATATAAAGCAGATGCCTGTGTAGACTCAATTATAGGTGGTTGAAATGAACTAAAGAACACAACTTCACTCTCACCCACCTCTTTCCATTCAAGTCCAAGCGCATGCAGACGTCCTTCAGACACGATCACATCACTGTTGGATTTTAGTTATATTGCCTAGTTGACATCTGCAGGCACAACTATACACACACCACAAGGATCCCAGGTTTAGGAAATCAGCTGTTTCGAAAACACTCGAGCTGAGTCTTTCATTACACAGCTACTTCATCAAAAGCCCTCAGAGAAGCAAACATAAATTGTTCCACATGGCGTTCTAAGAAATTAAGATATTCCTCCTTTCAAGTGTATCCTAATTGCTAGTTTTAAATTTTTAGAAACTTTGCATCATGAAAAGGTACCTTGTAGTCCTTTATAATGACTCACAGTTAGAGACGTCGTTTAGCTAAAGGTAGGGAGACGCGCGCACGTGAGAGTCGGTGCCCAAAGGCAGACGGGGGAGCGGTGAGGTCGGCCTGCAGGTCTCTGATGGCCGATGGGAGATGTGCCTACGAGCTATGTAAATGTTCTGAATATCGATAGAAATAGCTCTGCATCCTGTCACATATTGAAAATAAAGTTAATATTCATAGGAAATGCATTCCGCAATTACCAACTGCACTTGTGGTTAAGGAAAGGGAGATAACGCACTGGTGTTCTTCAAACTCGGAGAATTAAACTGGTGAATTGGGAAACAACCTAACTGGGAAAGTAGGAACGTACAGGGTGCTGGGATGCTCTGTCTGAAGGGCACGTGAAGGGATAAATGCTACCCAGCTAGCAGATTACAATCCCCATCTCTCAGAAGGGGGCACACATGAAAGCAAAGGGAATCCCAAGCACACAGCCCCAGCTGATGATTCTACTCAGTGCAGCTGACTGAGGCAAAAGGGAACTTCAAAGCCCAACGGGCAGAGGAATCAACCCGGACTCGCAGAGCAGCACGGCCCACCTTGACCAAGGCCACTGGTCAGTCAACTAAAATAAAAACATTCCCACTAACCATGACATAAATCACCCAGTCATCAACAAAACAGAACAAATTAACCACACTGGCTTACAAGCTCTAGAGACATGAGGCAGGAGCCTGAAACTTCACAGAAAGGTGTATCACGGGAAATCCAGGAAACATCTGCACCACAGGCAAAATATAGCTGAGCAGTTGTGAAATCTACTACCCTTTTTCTTTTAAAATGGACTTACAGAATTTTAGGTCAGAGGAGACCATCTATTCTGACTCTCCCATTTTACAGAAAAAAACTGAGGACTTGAGGAAGGAAGGACCAGACCAAGACCATATTAGTTAGTTAGTCAAGCCTAGGTTTCTTGATTTTAGACTGTAGAAGAGAACACAAGGTTCTACAAAATTGAAATTTACGGTTTGACAAGCCCCTTCTTACAAACATTTATGCCAAGTCCTTATTTTTACCATTCCTTTATAGCTCCCCACTATACTTCCATATTTGGTTTATTGATTTTACTCTGCCACTAACTGTCATCTATACTTGCATCTATGTCAGCATGACTGCTAACAAATTCTCTCAAATTAAGCACTTTGAACACATGGAAAGATTCTATGCACACTCAGCAGGCAGCCAGCATGTGCATTCTTTCCAGTAACCCCAGCGCTGTTCAATAAGCTGTTAGCTGTGTGCCTGGCACTGTCTACAATGCATTATCTTATTTAATCCCCAACAAGCTCATGAGGTTAAGTTATAATTTTCAATTTACAAATGAGGAAACCGAGGCAGAGGGACGTAAGTCCACTTGCTAGTGATGTAGTTAGCTTTCTCTATAACTCTAGGGTTTAGATTTTTCACTATTATACTCTTCTGTAGCCCATATCCCTGTGGTTTGTCTTTACATTATGTAGATTCTGTAGTTTTCTTTATTCAGCACCTTGAGGAGGAGCCTAAACATAGGCAGGCTTTTTTGTGATCTTCGCTAGGATTATGGTCTCAATAGCAGCCCAGCAGCAGCAGCAGCAATAGGAAAGGGGCCCGTCTCTAAGAAAGTGCCAGGTAAACAGGCTTTGTCTCAGCAATCCTGTAACAGCGTGTCCCAGAGGTGTACTGGCTTTTTTCTCTTGATAATCAGATTTATCCCTTAATAGCTAAAATCATGCCTCTGCTGGTGACAAGAAGTTAAGAATCTTAAATCGCTAAAGGACAGATGATAACCCAGTGCTATCAATTTGGTTTGGGAAGAGAAGGCTGTGAATTGGCCTTAAGTGTCTGATAGGAGATTTTTCTCAGGCAGCTTGAAAACCCTGTGGAGGGTGATAATGATAAAAACCATTCTCAGCAGGTAGAGCTTGAAGTAAAGGAAGTCTCTGTCTAGCATTAGGAGGAAGTATTCTTAGATGTCCTTTAAAAAGAGCCAGGCAAACTACTCTTCCAATACCCCTGAGAAAGGAAAGGGATGTGGAGAAACAATCACGGCAGTTGGTACCTGCACTGATGCTTCCAAATACGGGGACTCCCTAGAACGACACTTTCTAGATGCAACATAGACACCTTTTCCTCAGGAGGGCTCTCTTGGTTACAGTGAGTTCTCGAATCCCACCAAAGCTTTGTTAAATTAGCCACCATTTTGTCTTCTTCCAATCTCACCACTCGTTTCCCTCTGGGTATTCTGCTGTCACTGGGCACAGGGATTAAGAAGTGCCTTTTGGCACCACAGGAGAGAGATGGAGGTAGTGTAATTTTTTTGTTTGTTTGTTTGTTTTACCTATTCATTGTTTTTGTAAAGAGAATTCCACATAACATGGATATCCATCTCCCCTGATCCTAAAATTTGAAGTTTTAAGTTACTACGATAGTTTGGAATTCAGTTAATCTTCTGTCAAATCTCAAGGCCAAATAATGGAACCAAAGCAGACAATGGAGCATTAATTCACTATGTTTTAACTCTTGAAATGTATTTCATGATAGTAGAGAAAATCCTTGGATATCATGAAATAGTCAAAAAGTTGTATTCATGTGTGGAAAGGTGTTTTCCACTTGTGTATGCTTCCCAAACATTAAATAAAACTCTCAAATGTGGCTAAGCTAGAAAATAGGAGTTTGGGGGCAGGACATTCTCCAAATAGATTCTGAGACTCCATTAATGATAAAACTCTAGTTTTAAGGACACATTGGGATTTTTCTCTGAAAGATTCTGGGAACCTGAGACTTATTCCTGGGTAGACACTCTTTCTTGTGCTCCCCATCTCCCCCAACCCCGCCCCATAATGTGTCTTGTTTTTTTCTGCCCCCAGCAGGATGGGAAGAAAACGTCCTTAAAAGACCTTTCCTTTTTTATATTACACAATCTCATCTCTGGAATTCAAGTCTTAGTACTGCTCAGCCCAAATAAGAAGTGCTTGTCACCAGGAAAGCGGCCATCTAAACAAGCAGCAGCTGGATGAGAAAAGAGGGCATGTCGGCCCAGAGCAGCAGAGAGAGAGGGTTTCTCACGGCAGCTATTTGCAACCCTCCAAGGAGCTACAGAGGCTGCCCATTAAAACCCTGTTAAAACACTTCTGATGCTGTCAGCAGCAGAAAGCTGAAATAGCACAGCGATCACTGAGATGCTATCTGCCTCCAGCAAGTCAGTGGTACTGTCAATACTATGAGCAAGAAGGTACAAGATAAGCAACAATCTAATTTTTACATCAAAATTTCATAAACTCCCTGAGCTGGCAGCACCGGTAATGTGGGCACACAGAGACTGAGTCAGTGGGTCACCTAGAGACAGGAAGACCTTTGTGTTGAGATCTGCCCCCACCCAAGTCCTGAACACGCACACGGCATGACTCCCAAAACTCCCTAGGAAATATGCCCAGAAAGAAACTACTGGAATGTTCCTCTGTAAGGAACCACGGGGCACCACTTGAGGCACTGGATTTCTAGATAGCGTCCTTTCTCAGAGGTGGTCTGTTCAGCAGAAAACCTACCCACCATCACCACCACCTTCCTCTTTCATGAGAAGAGCCAACTCTTATTGACAAAGCCATAGAACCTGCTTGCATTTGCACTTTACTGCTTTACTTCAGATTTCCTTTAAAAATCTGAGTTACTGAGCTCAAAAATCCTAATTCTAGAAAAAGAAGGAAAATGAGGAAGAAGATAACTTTTTTTGGATTCAAGGGACACTACTTATGTCAAAAACAACAGGAAACACAGGTTAATTCTAATATTTTATTTAGACTGATCCTGGCATCAGTCTAGTTAGTATCTCTTGCTTCGCTTCCTCTATGTCTAACACAGGGAATAAGGGGACCTGTCATCCAAACTGGTACACTTTTGAGGGCAGGATAAGCATCAAGGCTAATTAAACTGGCACAAAAAATGAAACCAGAACCCAGGCAAATTTGGGGCTGTAGTAATTCTAGCTAAGTACCTGTCCTCACAGTAAATTAAGATCTGAGAAGTTATACATATGATGATACAGGAAATGAGTAAGTGGCCATTTTATCACAAAACTAAACAGCAGGATGGAATAGAGATGGTTAGCCTATCCACTGGAGGTTGTGTTGCCTAAATAACAAACATAAGCTATTTGAATCACTGTCTTCATTCAGACAACTGTGCAAACCTAGCCCTGATTCTCCTTAGTAAGAGGAAGGGAGTCATTACCCAAATAATTATAATGCACTTACAACTACCCGTTACATCTTTATACACAGGATTGTAGGACAGCCAGGAACACATTTCCATGAAATTTAACTTGTAACAAAAGTGTGTGTGTCTCAGGGTCCTATTCTCTGGCACTAAGTACAGGGAGATTGGGGTTTGGGTATTTTCCATTTTTGTTCCTTTGTTTGAGACAAGGTCCTGCTCTATCACCTGGGCTAGAGAGGAGTTGTCATCACCATAGTTCACTGCAACCTCAAACTCCTGGGCTCAAGATCTTCCTGCCTCAGCTTCCCAAGTAGCTGGGACTACAGGCATGGACCATCACCCCTGGCTAATTTTTCTACTTCTTGTACAGATAGGGTCTTGCTCTTGTTTAGGCTGGTCTCGAACTCCTGGCCACAAGCAATCCTCCCACCCTTCGCCTCCCACAGTGCTAGGATTAGAGGAATGAGCCATCATTCCTGGCCCCTATTTTCCACTTTAACAGAAGAATTTAAGGTAATCCCACTAATCTAAGGAGAATTTAGACTTCAGGCTTGCTGTGGAGGAAAAGAACCATTGCCTAACCCTGGGGATACGACTAATCACTGTGATAATGAGGTCACAGTAGCCTGGGAATAAACAGCCCAGTAGGGAGGAACCTTCAGGTTGAGACAGTCTGGAAAGCCAGCCCCACAAGGAACAAGTCATAAGGTTTCTAATTTAATCTCTCGTGACCCAACATTTTGCATTTCTTCCTTTAACCATTTTAGTTCTCCTTGTTCTGGCTGGATCAAGATTCTGATGCCATAACTAAATTGTAAACACAACAACATTAAATGGAAAGCTACTTGGAGATCAGATAATCCCAAGAATTCTGGCATTAACTAGTTCACTAAGTTATCAGTGACCAATTAGAGCAGTACTCACTCAAAAGCAGGGAGGTGTCTCCGAGGAACAATAAAGTCAGCCACCAAGACTGTTCTAGAGAAGTCTGATACTTCTCTTGTATTGTTTATTTTGTGTCTGGCACTAGGAATGT
Source organism: Perodicticus potto (assembly GCA_963574655.1). Taxonomy (NCBI): domain Eukaryota; kingdom Metazoa; phylum Chordata; class Mammalia; order Primates; family Lorisidae; genus Perodicticus; species Perodicticus potto. The sequence goes on from CAUYRH010000729.1 coordinate 6,774, forward strand.
TTTTTTTTTTTTTTTTGTCTTTTTGAGACAGAGTCACATTTTGTCGCCCTGGTAGAGTGGCAGTGATGTCATAGCTCACAGCAACCTCAGACTCTTGGGCTCAAGCGATTCTCTTGCCTCAACCTCCTGAGTAGCTCTGAATAAAAAAGATTCAGAGGAATTTTTTTTAAAAATCACTTTCTGATCACTCTTGTGATCCTAACATTCTGGGAGGCTGAGATGGGGGACTGCTTCAGCTTAGGAGTTTGAGAGCAGCCTGAGCCAGGGCAAGACCTCATCTCTACTAAAAACAAAAAAACTGCAAGGCAAGAGGATCTCTTGAGCCCAAGAGTTGGAGGTTGCTGTGAGCTGTTGACACCACGGCACTAAACCCAGGGCGACAGCTTGAGACTCTGTCTCAAAAGAAAAAAAAAAAACGATCACTTTCAGGAAGGAAGAAAAAGAAGTCTTGGAGGAGTAGAGGCAAACAGTGTGGGATGTTCCATGGTCAAGAGTAATACTTCTCAAATCAAGTCAGAGAAATCTGCCTCATTTCAGGTCTGGAAAACCTAATGGGATAGAAATGCAGGCTTTTGGAGTGTGTCTAGGTCCTGGGAATATGCCCTTCATTTATTTGCCCACTCCTTTAATAGCTCCAAAAAACCATGGCGGGGGCTGGCAGGGTGGGGGAACATTTCTGCTCTTAGTTCCTGTTTATCTTTTTCAAGAAAGGCTTCCTTTAATTTACATTGCTGGGGAAGCCAAATGAAGCCACAATGATTTTTGGACCACAACATGCCTACCAAATGCTTCCAAACCATTGTAAGGACTGGAATTCATCCAGGTGGAAAAAGAATCTATTCTTTTCAGGAATCTACATTTTTCACTATGTGTATAGCAAAAAGTGATAAACACTTAAAAACTACTGCTAACCCTGTGAGCTACAGTGATGGCACTACACTCTAGGCAATAGAGTGAGACCCTGTATCAAAATAAACAAATGAAAACCCAAAACTACTGCTAACTTTGTGAGCTATGGTGATGGGATTACACTCTAGCCTGGGTAATAGAGTGAGACCCTGTATCAACATAAACACACAAGGCTTGGTGCCTGTGGCTCAAGCCGCTAAGGCGCCAGCCACATACACCTGAGCTGGTGGGTTTGAATCCAGCCCAGGCCTGCCAAACAACAATGACGGCTGCAACCAAAAAATAGCTGGGCATTGTGCCAGGCGCCTGTAGTCCTAACGACTCGGGAGGCTGAGGCAGTAAGCTGTGATGCCACGGCACTCTACCCAGGGTGACAGCTTGAGGCTCTGTCTCAAAAAAAAAAAAAAGACATTTGGTGGCACCTGTGGATCAAAGGAGTAGGGCGCCAGCCCCATAGGCCGGAGGTGGTGGATTCAAACCCAGCTCCAGCCAAAAACTGCAAAAAACAAAAAGATAAACAAACAAAAACCCAAAATAAGTGCTAACCTCATGAGCTATGATGATGGCACTACACTCCAGCCTGGGTAACAGAGTGAGACCCTGTATCAAAATAAACAAACAAAACCCAAAAACTAGTGCTAACCTTAAACTACATATGGTAGGCAAACAACTCTGTAGATTGATGACCTGAAATTTAGACAATGTATATGAAAGTATTCAGATTCACGAACATGCGCATTTAATTCTACAGCTTCATAGAGCAGTATATGTGAAAATCATTTCACTTCATATAAAATCAACAAATGCTTCTAGAATTGCCATACGATATACATACTACAATCCTACTTGTATTTTAATTGGTATGTCCTTTGAGCTGTTAAGTGTTTTTAGTTTTAACTTCTGTTTTAGGTAGAGCCAACTGCTAGGAGAATAAAGCCTCTCCTTCAATACCTTGTGCCGTTGAGTTAAGGAAGATCTACACCATGGTATTAGAAATCCCAACAGGAGCATCTATGTAATAAATAAATGCATATCAACACCCCCCTAAATCCACTCAGCTCTCTCAGGCCATGCTGAACTTCTGGACATCCCAGGATACACTAAGGAATATCCCTGCTAGCCTAGGGTTTAATTATAGAACATGGGAATAGAAAATTCATGTTGTACTGCTTAATCTGAAATAGTGCTACACCTTCAAAGGAAGGGATATGGATATTAGAGAAATGATTATGGAATAAAACATACAGTCAGTAAAGTACTCATCAAAGTGTTCTGAAATACCAGAGATTTATTACAGGGGAATCCAACCTAAATACATATTGTAATATACTAGAAAAACGGAATTACATAATATACTCTAAAAAGCACAGAGATCTCACTAAGAGAGGTGTCAAATCTGGCTGCACACAGGAGTTACCTGGGAAGCCTGAATGCTGATGCCTGGATGCAATCTCAACTGCTCTGAGCATGGCCTGGAAATAAAAAAACTTTAAAGGTCTTTAAGGAATTCTAACGTCTGCTGCACCAAGAGACATTTGTATTTAATGGAGCCTGGATACCATGAACTGAGCCATTGACAAATTAAGAAGGCAATGTGGAAGAGATGGAAACTGGGAGGGTTTAATGTTAACTTTCTACATATATTTTAATTCTAATAATTTTAGCTGGAGCTCAAGTAGCTTTAAAAACAAGTAAAATAGGGCGGTGCCTGTGGCTCAGAGGAGTAGAGCACTGGCCCCATATGCTGGAGGTGGCAGGTTCAAACCCAGCCCCGGCCGAAAACTGCAAAAAGAAAAAAAAGAAAGAAAATGTATTTCTCTATATTTTAGAGTCAGCAGCATAATGGATGTTGTTGGTTCCCATTCTATGGAGATATTTGCCTGCAGATGATTGAAAAATTATTTTTAAATGTTGCCTGCATTTCTCAAGTAATATCTCAATGGAATTACTACAGATCTAGAGGGAATTGAATGGATTAATAAATTGTGGTATATGTACACCATGGAATATTATGCAGCCTTAAAAAAGATGGAGACTTTACCTCTTTCATGTTTACGTGGATGCAGCTGGAACATATTCTTCTTGGTAAAGTATCTCAAGAATGGAAGAAAAAGTATCCAAAGCACTCAGCCCTACTATGAAACCAAGTTACAGCTTTCATATGAAAGAATATATGAACAATTATAGCCCAAGAATATAGGGAAAGGGGATAGGGAGGAGAGGGGAGAAGGGAGGATGGGTGGAGGAAGGGTAATTGGTGGGACCACACCTATGGTGCATCTTACAAGGGTGCATGTGAAATTTACTAAATGTAAAATATAAATGTTCTAACACAATAAGTAAGAAAATACCATGAAGGCTATGTTAATCAATTAGATGAAAATATTTCAAATTGTATATAAAACCAGCACATTGTACCTCACGATTGCATTAATGTACACAGCTATGATTTAATAATAATAATAAAAAGACAGAAAGCTAGTTAGTGACAAAGACGAATAAAAACTCAACCAGATCCTACAACCAGAACAAAAAGAATCAGCAAAGCAAGTTCTTCTCTTTTGCACTATGACTCCAGGAACTCCTAAAATATTTTCTCTACCCAATTAGTTTCAAAAGAGACTTGTTTCTCTCTCTCAAAGGAGTTAAAGCATAAGACATAGGTGAAATGTAACCTTTCCTCCATTCTCAGGAAGCAAGCTCCCAGAATTGAGAACAATTAGATTAAGCCAAGGAGTAAATCAGGGAAAACTATGATAATAGATGACACGTGAAATTGATCCTTGCTAGTTATATTTTCTCCTTATCTATTTCAGTTATCAAAAGAGATCCTGATGAGTTCTAACTAGAGGGTTTAAGAGGCATAGAGGCTATATTTCTATTTCTTGAAGGTAAACCAATGCATTAAATATATACAAGTGTTAAATTTTCTAAGATGAAATCAACAACATGCTTGTAATTGGCAGATACTAGTTAGTGCTTGTGTAGTACACTATTAGAGATAACATACCCCTTCGAATAGTTAGCTTGTAGTATTTTCCAGAAAGGCCACTGGTTTGTACACCTGTTAATTCCAAAGAGTGGTCCATCAAAATATTCCTAATGTTGGAACGACCTTTGAAACTAGCCATGGAAGGAAACTTGGGAGGTCAGGTAGGGTCTCTAGCCCACGGCGAGATCAAGGAATCATGTGCATCCACCATTGTTCTTGTCTTTCCCTTTAGGAGACGTGTGGTTGCCGTATTTCCTCATTTGCACTGTGTTACTCTAGACCAGTGATTTTCAACTGGTGTGTTATAAGAGGACTTAGGTTTGCATGAAAAATTTTAAAGATCATTAATTGAATTATTTTTGAAAGAAGTTCAAAGCACAGCAAGTATATTCTTTTTTTCACTTTTTTTTTTTAAATCAACATAATTCAAGTGTGACATGGAAATTTAACTATAGGTTCAAGTGTGCTGTGAGATAAAAAAGGCTGAAAAACACTGCTCTCAACCTTTCTCTGCTACCTTGGGACAATTACAAAAGGGCAGAAAGCAGGATTTCATCTCTCACTCAACTCTTCTGCACCTGCCTCCCTTTCGAGCACATCCTGGGAGCTGTGAATTGGTATTCATGGTGGACTAAACTACATTTAGAAACTTGTAAATTTGTGAGTTCTAATCCACTCTCTGCCATTAAATGTGTATCTGTCCATCTGTCTGTAATTTATCCTTCAATTTCTTTTCCCACTTTCAAAAACAATTGTGGTTTTTTTTCCCAAAAACTTGCAAATGTAAGACAACTAGAGACAGTTGAAGGTCAGGAAGAGAGAAGAGCTTCATTGGGAAAAGGGTGGGAATAGAGATAACAATTTGAGGCAGGATAGTTATAGTACTACTTGTGCTTTAAATTTCCTGTCAGCTAAACAAATGAAAACATTCTCTTCATGCCTTACTTTCGTCACATAGAAAATATATGAATAACAATTTAATAAGGAAAGGAAACTAACACTTACATGCTAAATACTATGCTAGGTTCTGAGGAATTCAGAAAAAGTATGACATGAGTCCTGTGCTTCAAAGTTAACTATCTGTTTGGGATTCAGTTCTGAAAAATAAAAGCATTTATATACAACATAATAAAATAGATATTAACCAAAGAAAGGAAAGGCTTTTGAAAGGAAGAAATTGAATACCGTATAAATAAAGGTAAGTTTTCTGAAGGGAGACCATACAAATAATATTAAGCAAATGCTACGAAGAATGGAACACCGGCAAAGGACAATTCATTTTTTGATGTGCTTTCTAAGAGATGCGGGAAATGAGAATCAGAAACCAGCACCACTGAGTCTAATCATTGCCTTGGTTACAGGTAAGGGTGGCATAATCCCATTGCCTAAAAGCAAAAATGCAAAAAAGAAGACACCTTTAGTAACTCTACTGGCTTGAATATACAAACATTTTGCTTATTTACATAATTTCCATATTTATATATATTTTATTTATACATGTATATATTATTTTACTATAGTATATATAATATTTATTCAATAAAAATAAAACTTTATTTATTTTTTTTATTGAAACAGAGTCTCACTTTGTCACCCTCTGTAAAGTGCCATGTTGTCACAGCTCACAGCAACCTCCAACTCTTGGGCTCAAGTGATTCTCTTGCCTCAGCCTCCCTAGTCGCTGGGACTACAGGCGCCCACTACAACGCCTGGCTATTTTGTTGTTGTTGTTTGTTTAGCAGGCCTGGGCCGGTTTTGAACCCACCAGCCCCAGTGCATGTGGCTGGCGCTCTAACCACTGAGCTGCTAAAACTTTATTCTTTATCTTTTGCTAATACAGCAAAATTTAGGTAGCTCTTTGAAGACATAAACACAATATTCTGGTGTCCCCTCAAACTTTGTTCTTTATCTTTTGCTAATACAACAGAATTTAGGTAACTCTTTGAAGACATAGACACCATATTTTTTATAGGTAAGGAATTAATGGTTTATTATATATATCACCTCATTTTAAAACTATTTCCTTCAAAAGAGGATATCTTTCAAGTGGAACAGAAACTTTCACAGGTATACTTTTTGTTAAGGAGCAAAAAGTTGAGGATATAAATCTGTGAGGTCTAGAGTATTCCCTATTGAGTTTTACAAATGACAGAAAACAATAGTGTACCAGTTCTTTCTAACATTAGTTGCTTTGTTCCTCCTCATAGCCTTACAGAAAAGATTATTTGCAACTCTTCACATCCTTACAAAATATTCAGAGTCTTCAATGAAATGAGTTTCCCACATTGTGGAAACACCCACACAGTAAACTGCAACAGTGAATGAAATGGATTATAGTCAGGATCTTTGACAATATTAACTTTATGCTAAGGCTCTGCTCTGCTGGGCAGCTTTCTCTCCATTTCTATGCCTGAAACTTTTACCCAGTAAACATACTCAGGACCTTCAGACGAGCTCTCAAGTAGTTTCTGGAGTCGTAACATTTCATGTGTAAGTGCGATGATGGTTCCCTGGCTGAAATGTCAGAGGCATTCTGATGGAGAAATGATGTGGATGCAAAAATAAGATCACCAAACTAATGATGCATAATTCTGACTAGATCAATGCACATCTGTAAAACCCTCAGAGGAGCCTGTCTGCCTTTCTCGGCCACCTCTGCCATTGTGGATGGTGCTCTTTTTAGCCCATAGCTCTGATGTAGAGCAACACTCACTTTAAATCAGCTTTCAAACACCTACTCATCCAAGGGGAGCCAACTCAAAAGGGCTCAAACTGGGCAGCTAGAAAATCTATAGCTACAGACATGAAGAAAGAGGTCAAAAGGAATACAATGAGAAAATGACTCTCAAAAAGGCAGAGAAGTCTCTGGATGTTTAAACCCATGTTTGAAAAGTCTTGTAGGTCACAAGTACAGCAGTAAAGAAGGACAACTCCTTGTAGTCAACTGGATTATGATCTGAATTAACCAGACAATGATTAATGATTATGCAGGGGAAAAAGTGAAAAGGGGTTGGATCCAGCAGTTTTGGGGGAGTACTTTAATGTCATTCCGTTTCTTCCGAATAAATTAGAATGCTTTCAAATGTTACTCTCTACTATTGCTTTTTTTCCTGTACGCCTTTTCTCCTGTCCTCCACCCAGAGCTGGGACCCGAGCTCAGGGAGGCTCTGGCTCAGCTCCATCATCTCTTTGGGTATTGGTTAAGTTTGGCTTGACAGAATTGGTGATAGAGTCATTTCAGTTTTCCTGAATGAGATTTACATTCCTTCATTTCTCTATGACAACCTTTAGCTGCCTGCAAAAAATGAAATGGCTGTTCAAGTGAAAAGTGAGTTGTCTGTGGGGTTTTTCTGTTTGTTTGCTTGTTTGGGGCTTGGCATGAGATGGGATAGAGAGCGTGCTAGTACCCAAAAAAAAAAAACGTTTTCAGCTCTCTGCCCTCATTCACCCAGAGTTAGGGGAACACTTTGTGATCTTATTCAATAGCTATCCCTGAAATTACCTTTGCCAAGCAGTCCACTATCATCCCCCCCGCACGTACTATGTTGAGCACCTGATTAAAGAGTAATTTCAGTGACACGTTCTTGATGAGAACCTGGTGAATCGAAGGCTTTTACTGATACGATCTTGCTCTTACAAGACATGCATTGGAGAAGAAAGTCAGCACCCTGACTTCTTAGTGCTGGTTCTATCTTTCCAGCCTTGACTCCAATATTTACTCTTTTAAGAGTCCTAGATATCATTTGATAAATTATAAAGGTAAATTTCTAAATGGTTCCAAAAGAAGCCTGCATTTAGAGTTAATATACATTAAGACACTACCTCAGAGAAACTGCAAACTTCCTTATCATACAACAGGATCATATCCACTGGGTTACTTAACCTCCCAGGAGGTAATTACTACTTTACATGACAGAATAACATTAACTTCCACCCCAGTGATGAGGTGAGCACATATCAGGTCAATAGGTTTTAACAATTCTGATGAGATACTGATAATTTTCCACCTTCCTCCTACTCTATACTTTTGTGAATTCTGACACATTCCCTCTGTAGCTGATGGAATCAACTCCACAATCTGGCCACTTTAATGTTTAATTAAATCACTCCCCAGACCTTTCCTACATGGGCTGAAGGCTGAACCATATTGAACCGGATTTCTGTTCAACCTGTTTAAGAAGTAGTGGCAGCAGCTCTCCGATTAATACAAAATGGTCCAGGGAAGCCACCTAAAAGGGTGGGTGATCTTCATAAATGGACAGGAAACAGAAAAGACGAATATTGGGCGGATGACAGATCCCTTAACTGGCCTTCAAGATACAAGCTGTTCTATTAAACATAGGGCCATTATGCTGGCCGGCCATCTACTTTAAACCCCAGAGTGATTAAAATGCTGGCAGGAAATGAAAGCTCTCTATTGAAGGTCCTTCCCTGAGGTCCTAATTTCAAACCAAATTTTACAGCACCGCACAGGAACAAAGGAAGCCCAGTCTTCCAAGTCTTCTTTTTGTCACTTTGGACAAAGACACCCCCTCATACTCCTCAAAGAACAATGAACTCTGTAGAGCCACAGCCACGCCAAGAATGGTCACAAACCATACAGAAACACATTTTAAAAATACATTTTACACTGCCCTTGACATTTCAGATAAATAGAAACCACTGCGCTGAAATTCCAAATATTTCATCCTTTCCCTCCCCCCCTCGCCTTTATAATGAGAACGTTCCTATTCTCCCAATCTACTTGATCTTTGACATTTTGGCCTCTGTGAATGGAGAACACAGTAGAGTAGTCAAATAAATTAATTATTCAGATAATTGCATTTTATTAAAATAATCACTGTAACCGAGACAATCACACAATTCTCACCAACAGGAGACAGCAAAAGATGCCTCCAGACCTTCAATGGAACAACTCTAAAGTCATTCCTCCTCCTCACTCCGCTCTCAGCAAGCCAGGAAAAATACATTATCACAACAAGATTTTTTTTTTTCTTCACTAGCTGTTGTTTCGGGGTGGCCTTTTTTTTCCTTCTTCTTTTTCAGCAAAAACAGCTTTTATGTTTTTACTGAACCACTTCAGATTCGCTCTTCCACGCAGTGGATGTTTACTTGGACTTGGCAGGCTGAGAACAGCTGGTTGTTTCCTAACAAATGGAACATGAGACCATATGTTTCAACATTTAAGCAATTTTGAACCAGAGGTATAATTCTGAGTGTCCTTTGTTGAAACTGTACATTAAATACCCAAAGGATCTGAGCTGTATAAGAGATATAGCCTTTTTTTTTTATTCAGCACTTTTCCCCTAGCAACAAAAGCACTCCACACCACAGCAGGTTTGCAGAGAGCACTGCGAGCTGATGACCGCTCAGCTTCAGGGGCAGCAGGCTGGATTTTAAACAGGAAAAGACAGCTAAGCAGACCTTTTCCTTCTAATTCTGTTTGAGAACAAAATGTGTCTGAGGCCTTCTCTGGGGAGCATCGACAACATGGATACCTGCTTTGCTCATGGAAGGATGGAACTAAGAGATGTATAAAAGGGAGTCACGGATGTTAGCATTTCCCCCTCTTTCTTTTTAGAACATCGTCAAATTAAGCTGGGCTTGTAAGACTCAAGTTAGTCAAGCTGAAGGTAAAAGAAATGTCCAGAACAGAAGAAAAACCCTCAGTTCCTTAGTGAAACCATCACATTTCTTTCATTTGGTGCTTCAATATTAATGGCTAATAAGGTTAGAAAATGAAACTATGGATTTAAAGTCAGGCTGAGTCAGAGCATTACCAAGGCTCTAGGAGAACATCAGGAAGGAAATTCTCCCGTTCCTGGGAGAACAGAAGAGTTCAGAAAAAATGAAATACAGTGAAAAGTCAAATACATGTAAATAGGCAACACAGTAACTAAAATACCCAGCATAGGGAAGTAGAGTAGGAAGCCACTAGCTTCTAGAAAGTTCCTACCCAATTTAGATTTGAAGTAGTAAGTTAATAAATTTTTATATACCACTTTCTAAAAGATAGAATGAGAGTCATTTATTAAGATATAATAGGTCAGAGGTACATGATCAATATTACCTCCTGAGTTCTTAATTTTCTCCAGGTTCTCACACGAAAGTTAAGACTAACAGTACTTTGTCTTCTGCAATTCCATTTAAATGCAAGGATCCTACTGAGAATTTTGCAATGCCAATACTTTTAGCCATGCTACTAATAAGATCTCAGTGAAAACAAAAAAACGTTATTCTCCCCCATCACTTCTTACCAAGCAAGACATAAATATCTTCATACATTATTTATTAGTTTGAATCTCACACCTCTAAGGAAACTTGGAAAACTGGACCCTCTGCCAGTGTCATTTTCCGGATCCACGTGAGAGGGCAGATTTTCTCCTCCTCTGGACTCTGGAGAAACATATGGATTGCTGGGAGTGGGGACTGGGGGGCAGTTATAGTAATACTTTTAAGATGCTAACCACTGAACCAAGAAATATGCATAAAAATGTTCACTGCAGTTTTGTTTGTAAAGGCAAAAAGTTTTAAACAACACCCACGGGGAAGCCACTAAGTAGATTATTATACCTCCCTACAACAGAGCGCCACAGGAAGGAGCTGGGTGACAAGTGGCACAGACTAAGGAGCCAGAGCACCTTGGTTTGCGTCTAGAGGCGGCATTTACTGTCGTTATAACTTCAGACACACTTGTGACCTTTCTTTAACCTAGTTTTCCACCTGTCAAAGAATGAGAACAGTACCAACATCTTAAAGTAATGATGAAGAGCAATGAATTCTTGCACGCCTGCCTCTAGAAATGTGAGGCTTTATGATTAACAAGCACTCAGTAAGAAGGATAAGGCAGCTACATGAACATAGTAGGTACTGACAGGGAAACAGCGTATACTGGAGAGAGGAGAACTTAAACTGAACATTTGATACGGTAGTATGAGGAAAAAGAAGAAAAACTGGAATTTCTGTTCTTTTATGCATGTAGCAAATAAAAGTTTAAGGAACATCTCTGCTATCCTCAGCACACTGCAAGAATTTATGTGCAGAAAACTTCAAAAAGGTGCTAAGAACAAATATTAATACTGTATCTTCAAATAAATAGGTACTCAAAAAAATACACTCCTTTTTAGTTGTCACATTTGCCCTAATGCCTCTGTTCTTTCTAAGCATAATTAGTTTGGATCAATTTTGAAATTAAAAAAACCCCAACTTGATTGCATCAAAGTAAAAACTGGTGTGTTAATAGGAAGGACCCCCCCACACACATATAATTTCCAATTTTCTAATATAAAATATAGTTTTAGTTAATGTTAGTTTTTCATAGTGCTACAGATTATTACTGTAAATTATACACATATATATATAAACCAAGTTAAATACATCCTTCATAAAACATAAAGCAAGTTATTCCCAGCACAAGAGAAACATCTAGAGCAGCGGTTCTCAACCTGTGGGTCGCGACCCTTTGTAACAATGAAAATACATAACGGCATTAGGGAGGTTGAGAACCACTGATCTAGGGGCTCTAATTCAGAGTACAGGGAACACTGCGGACATGCTAATCGCTGGACGCCTCAGGTTGCCCTGTGCACATCAGCTGTTCACACGTCTAGCTGTGTCTATGTATCATGGTGTACAGCAGCACCAGTGTGAATGTATCAATATGAGACTAAAAATCAGTTTAAGATCCTGTTTCAAAAGCAATGATTCCCTTGTGTTTAGTCAGGCTTTTGTCAAGATCATGACTTATCTCATGCATCTAAATTTGTGCGGGATACATGTGTTCATTCATTTATCCAACAAACATTTAGTAAGTGGCTGGAACTAGAGTTCTAGAAACAGAGTGACCTACATAAACATTTGCTAAAGCTTGTGGTCTCCAGATAAATGAAAAACCCTACAGAAGTAAAAGAGAACTGGAATTCAAGAGTCTATTAGTCGCTCATCTCAGCTGACTCTTTAGGTGGAAAAAAATTCAAATTCTACTGCTCTGGTGGGTACAGATCACTAAAAGAGCTCTGGGAAATAAATTATCTTCCTAACGAAGCAGGAAGCCTGCCTTTTCAGTTGTGTCTGCCTTGCCTTCTGCTCCTGAAACAGTTCACACAGTAAGAATACAAAGACTATTCATGTATTCAGTACTAGGTAAGCGCCACAGCTCCTACGAAGCTTAGGAAACTTTAAATTAGCCATTTTAAGACTAAACAGAGTGGAAAAGCATGCTGGTTAAGGGTCCAAAGAATATAAAAGCAACACATTCTCTGATGAGAGGCTCTTTCTCCTGCCCCTCTCACTCTGGACCAATGGCAGGGTTAGGAAGTACTACAGCATGTGGTAACAATCACAAAGACCAATTTGTTCTGAGTATGTCAAGGTCAATGACATTATGGCTGAGGAGACGGTCTTGAGTCCTGGAAGTCTGCAATAGTTCCTGAATGTCACACAAGATCACCTATGGTGTTTGTTTGCCATTTCCTTCTCAATAGCTCTCTCAACGGCTATCTTTCCTGTAGAATGAGAAGTATGCAGAAACGAAAATACCTCATTCTGGTGGTCTTCTGTTGGTCAACAAATAAATGCTACTGATGCTGACAATGTGGGAGGCCCACCAGGAAGTCCAGCTGGATATGTTGAAATATAACAATTTTTCCTTCCTAAAACATATTTTATCGGGAAACTGGTCTCTGGCTGTATCCAACTTAGGATATAGTCTGTCTGTTCTGGCTCTAGAAGACAGAAAAGGAGGAAAGAAATAATACCTTTTTTTTTTTTCTTTCAGTTTCAACCTTTCATTGACAGGTAGAAAAGAGAAAAATAATATTTTTTGCATTTTCCAGACAGATAAATTCCAAAACAAGCCACTTATTTTGTAAGAGAATTTTTGCAACTCTGCTTCTATTTTAACAGAAGATAAACAGAAAAAGGGTAATCCGTTGTATACTTATTAGTACTTGCTACTTAATATCTTTTCATTGTGGACCAAAAGTTATCCTTTGGTTTCAGGTAGAATCATCCTTCCTTAATTTTTATCCTATTACTCGCTAATTTTTTGTCAAATTTTTCCATTCTCAGCCAATGTAAAGACTGAGAAATTAATGGAAATAAGATTCAGAGAAAAATACCCCCAGTGCTGTGTATTTAAAGGCAATTATATTCTAGAAATATTTAATGAAAGGGCTATAAATTCTGTTTTTATGAAAGTTACAATGATAAAGCAACAACAAATTTTGTTATTTTTAACATGGGTATTTCAGTTTTAAAAGATTCCACTCAATGTTTCCCAAATTCAGTTTTTCACATAATGCTCAGTCTAATATGAATGTGGGAAAAAAAGACAAATCCAAACATAGAATATTATTTTCAAAAAATAGTGAACTAAATGTAAAGGTCCCGTAAAATGTGATATCTAGATTTTTCTGAACTCGTTCACATGACCTTCATCCTATTTATAGAAACACAGCAATTCCCATTTGAATATAGAGCAATACCTTGTAGGAGAATTTCGTTTAGCACAAATAAACTTGAGAAAAGTGTTGACTTACTTTTTAAAAATAAAACACTGGAAGAGGAGAGAGGGTTTTTCCCCCCCCTCTGTGAAAATTTCCGGAAAAGTTGTAAACAAAGGCAGGTTTGGCCCAGAGACGGAGTGACTCTGGGTGAGCTGAGGAGGATGAAGAGTATATCAAACCTCCCAGAGTGAGGAAATGTTTGTAAAACAGTTAGTAAATCACAGCAGCTAGGGTCACCAAGCTGAACAACCCAGGGACACGCTGCCAAAATCCCAGCTGTGAAAGAGGGGGCCCGGGCACCGCTTCACAGCTTGAACCCCATTTTGAATGATCTTTTGGTTCCATTCTCTGCCCTGTCCCTCTGTCACTTGAGGGCTCTGATGGCTATACGATTAATTAGCTTTGGGTCACAGGGCAGTGCTGACTATCCCTGTTGAGTGCCAACGTGAGGGTACTAGCATAACTGAAAACATTCTCTGCTGAGTGATACTGATTGAGCCTTTGGTCCCGGGGACAAGGCTGAAAGTTCCAGCTGGGAAGAAAGAATCACACTCAACCTGAAATTTTAAAAAAGGGTTAGAAAGATGAACAAGAGGCAAAATATGTAACTGGACATTTTCACAAATGTTTAAATATCTTTTCAAGTGTTTTTTGATCACTATTCTCGTAACTATTCTATGGTACATCTGTTATTCCCTTCCTGATTTTACAGAAATGGCAATATGGAAGTTGTTAATATCTCCATAAACTGTCTTTTTAGTACCCCTCTTGGCCCCCAGAAGCCAGGAAGATCAAAACAAAATAAAATGAAAATAGTAATGAAGACCTGCTCAGGGAGAGGTAAGGAAGGATGCATTTTGGAAAACTCTCTTCAACTCCTCTAGGTAAAAAGTTCTTCCAGACTAGATGTTGATTTAGTTCTAATAATTATTCTTTTGAAGTCTCCAAAAAATGAATTTTAAAAAATTGTATATATTTTCTCTACAACAAACTTAGTCTGCCCACACAGAGAATGTCACTATGCCCTTAAACCAGGGTATAAATGAAAGATAATTAATGGCTTAAAAACACTTTTAAAATGGGAAGTAGGATGATAGATGAAAAGGGTATAGTTGTAAAAATATTAAGTGAAAAGAAGGTAGAATAGACCAAAGCAGGTCCCCACTAATAACAATCAGCACAGACCAAAGATAGACAGAAGGGTGCTTACATTAAAAAGAAGAAAAGAAGAAGAAGAAAAGAAATAGAAGTCTTGAAATTGTGAAGGAAAGAACTCTTCCCCTTTAGATCTAGAAGCTACCAAAAAACATTTTTTTAAAGAATAAAAAAAAAAAAAAAGAGGTAGTAAGCACAGGCATTAGTGAACTTCTGCAGCAATTATATAAAATTTAACATTAGTCCTAATGCACAGAGGGAAAGGTCACTTTAGTCACAGTGCTGATACCATAAATATAAACCTATTTAGAGACATTTCAGCACCTTGATTACCTTCAATGAACTAGGACAGATACATAAGGGGAATCTTTGCTGTTGAAAAGCTATTGACTTAGTATATGAGCCATTCAGATATTTATTTCTATATTTCTATCACTGATTCATTACTGTTTTTCTTTAGAAAAGTCAGACCATCTTAGAGCAATAGGACATGTGCTTGTGAGTTGTTTTTCTGGGTTGGCATTGAGTCAGACATGCTTTCCGCGCATCTCTCATATTCTTATGACAATGGCAAGCAAATGGTGATGCCGTATAATTCTCAGCTTTTCTTTGCAAAAAATTAACTTGGCCTATTCCAGAGATCAAACAAGATTTTGGGCTCAATGGCAGAATATTGCAACCAGTGGAGTAATTAGCCAAGAAGAAAAACAAGGAAAATCAGAAGGAAAGTAAACTCAACAACGAAAACTTAAGTGGTTTTTAAAAAAAGAAAATGGAGGGAGAAGAAGAAAGGTAAATTATTTGTTGAGAGCTTTAATAAATACTTTGAGTAATGCTTCACCACAGTTGAGGAAAGCATGGACTTTGGCACCAGACCTGGGATTAAAAATCCTAACCTTAACTCATTAGCTGTGTTAGAGCGTGCAAATCATTTCAGGAGTCATCTGTTTCCTCATCTGCAAAATGGGCAGAAAAATCACTACCTACTAGGAGTGTTGACTGAAATGTGATATTTCTCAGAGTACCTCGAATAATGTCTGGTGCCTAAAAAGTACTAAAAATTGTTAGCTCTCTTTCCCCCTCATTGGAAAGTATGCAACAGCCTTTCTTTAAATTCCATGGATTTTTCAGATGGAACAGGGAATGTATTAATACCTCATGAAGCAAACCACACTTCTCTCTCTCACCAGTAACCATAACCTGACCAAACTCTCTAGGCCTTCAAGTCTCTCACCTCTTCTAGCACCACATTTGTTACAGTCTCAGGCAAAAGGACTCCTTTAAGCCTCAAAGAAGAAGACAGTGTACCCCTGAAATAAATGGATGTGACTCAAACGTTGGATATTTAGCTATTTAAACATGTTGCTCACAGCTCATGTTCCCAGCTTGAGGAATTCCTCTTGGATCCTTTCTCCGGTGGCAATGGATGGTTTCCACATTACGTTCTTTGCCCCCTTATTCAGCTGGCAAGCCAGATAAAATCAAAACAAATTCAGAACAAACGCAGACAAATATACATACTGCAGTGCTCTTGTGAGTCACACAAGCGGGTGGTTAATATGGAATGGGAGGCTGAGGAGCATCACAAGGCCTCCTCATTCTCACTTTGCTGCCAGTAGACTCTTGGGGATGGCAGGGAGTCTGCATTTGAAAATAAATATGGCTGTTGTTCGATTTTAGGTTTGGGTAAAGATTTATTGATTTACATGTTACATTAATGTTTTTTAAAAGCAAGATGTCATTATTTTTATGGAACTGAAAGACCTGGATGGCAACATAATTTTTCTCACTATTTGTCCTCTATTGGTTCTGTCTAGTGAATAAGGAAACAGTAGTTTCTGAGTAAGAATTAAAATCAAACACCCACCCTGCTAAAAATGACACAGAGCTGCTAATGTGACTTTAAAATCCCATATGAGGATTTTAAAAATTTCTAATGAAGATTCTTAGGCTAAGGCAGGAAAGGGGAAATCCCATCAGAAAGTGCATTTTTCAATTCTATTTGGAATTTCAGTACAATAGGCTCAAAAAGGAAATTGCACCTGGCCCTTTGGGTGTGGCAAAGAAACAAAACCCAAATATTGGCTGCAATAAAAGCCAGAAAACAGCAAAAAGATGTTAATGTAATTAGTGAGCCAGCCAGACAAACCAGTGAGGATATCTTGCTGCCATCCTCATTGATAATCAAAAGACATGTGCTCCAGCCCTAAGCCACTCGGACAGGGACAGCGAGGAGGCTAAGAAGTATCAGCATCCAGGAGGCTGACACTCCTCACCAGCTCTGCCATTTATTTACTATACAGCCTTGAGCAGATTGAGGACATTTTCTGAAGCTCAAGTCCCTCCACTATGAAATGAAGATGACAACTTCTCTTTCAGTAAGTTGCATGCCTATAAAACAACAGATGTGATGATGCCTTGTCAATAATAAGTACCATATTGATGTTAGGTGTGACTGTTACCGAACAGCACACCCCACCAATAACGTGAGAATACACTAACCAATTAATTAATCTAACTCTCATTCACTCTGACCACTTGACGCCCTCAGATATCTTAGGCAAGCTGTCTTGGGACTTAAATAAATTTTCTCTCACTAAGCCAATAGTAAATTCCATGTTTTTTTTTTCCTTTTTCTTTTTGTGTTTTTTGTTTGTTTGTTTTAAAGAGAGGATAAGAAATGGAGGCGTGGAACTTCAAACTGGCTGAGACAGGATGCTGTAGTTAGTTAGTTTTGTCCATTTTTTCCCAAGCATGTTTCTAGTTAAAATTATTTTTTTGAATTATTCCGAGAGGGTAACTTATCTTATCCAAAATTGATGTTTCCAATTTCCTTATGTAACAAGGCTAGCATGTTGCAGAGGAAGTAGGCAAAAACAAAAGAATGAAGGAAGATCAAAAAGCACAAGACCTATAACCTATAAGGTTAAGAGGTTATGACCCTAGGACCTTAAAGTAAGGTGGATGTCCAGAAAGATGTTTTCAGGTAGTTTTAAGCAAAATAACTATAGGGGGCTTTTTGAAAAGGGATAGAGATAGGATCTAACGCTGAGGACAACATTACTGGCATAAATACACTTAAAAAGATCATAGGGATCCTACCACTGCTGTTGGAGAAAGGAGCTACAGCATTAGTAACTCATCCTCCTTTGTGCTCACTGTTTAAAACTAACACTTGTCCACCCTGAAAGTATTTACTGAATAACTTGTTCATCCTATTATCCCAGTCCTGAGCCTTGCACAAGGCACAGTCAGGCTGCAAGTTAGAAGGGGAAAAGCATGTGATTAGATAATCACAATGAATCATGCAAACCTAAACAATGTTGTCAATCACATCCTCAATTTGGTTGGGATAGCTACTATTCACCTTTGAATTAGGGAGGGAAGTGCAGTTAGTGGATGTCACGTTGTCATTAATGTAACACCAGGCACCAGGTTCCTACCTCTGTTTTTCTCCAGGAAAGTAGTTGTACCTGTGGCAGCGTGGAAAGGAAAGAGCGAGGCTGGCTGGTAGCCATATGCATTCTATACAGGAGACCAGATAAATATGCATTTTGTGGTTGGATGTGGTAGACAGACAGCTAATATGAGGGAGGGACATGGAAAGAGGAAAAATGTCTTTCTGTTATTATCCTAGCAAGATCACAAACCAATGTATTATGGATTGGGAAAGGTTAAGAAATGTAAAAATAAGATATAAGAATTTCTTTATCTAAGTTCAGGAAGGACGGACTCTACTGGATACTTTATTTCCAAGATAGAGAAAATGTTTGTTTCAGTTATATATTTCTACGAATCAGAGTACGGTAAGATACATTAAAAGTTTTGGAGTTTGGACTGGTACAGTGGCTCTTGTAATCCTAGAACTCTGAGAGGCTGAGGACAGTGGATGACTTAAGCACAGGAGTTGAGACCAACCTGAGCAAGAACAAGACCCCATCTCTACGAAAAATAGAAAAATTAGCTGGGCATTGTGGCAGGCTCCTGTAGTCCCAGCTACTCAGGAGGCTGAGGCAAGAGGATGGCTTGAGTCCAAGAGACTGAGGTTGCTGTGAGCTGTGATGAGGCCATGGCACTCTACCCAGGGTGACAGAGGAAGACTCTGTCTCTTAAAAAATAAAATAAAATAAAATAAACAGCCATTAATAAAAAACATTTTGGAGCATGCAAACATATTAAAGGCATTAGTTATCAGGGAACCATCAGTGATTTCTAAGTATCATTGTCTTAAAAGCTTTAGAAACACGCACCTTTCAAACTTCCAATTATGTTAAACCAATCTGCATCAATCTAAGGAAACATTTAGACTCTCAGAGTCAGGAAATTAAACCACTAGTTCTTAAGTTCTAAGCATATATCTAAGTATCTGTCTTATTTTTACACTTAACATTGGTAGATAAATGGTAGATCAATGCTAAGAAAGTGTTTCAGAGAAACTGAACAGCGTATTCAAATCAAATGGATTAACTAAAAGCACAGAAACTAAAAAAGAGTCAGGTAACACAATAGAAGATAGCAGGAAAAGCAATGACAAACTGCCACAAACACCTTTGCTCATGCTTAATCTCCTGTAAAACATAATCTATTGTGTGAAATAAGGTAACACATTTTAGCAGAAAAATTTTAGCATAAAATGGCGGTAGCTATTATAAAAGAAAGTATTTAGATAAATGATTTAAAAAAATCAATATTTTAATCACACATCAGAAACATTCACTGGGTACTCACATGCGCCAGACTCAGCAGATATAAACAGGAATGAGATCTAGTTTTCTAGTACACTACGCTATAGAGATAAAGGGGATAGACAACCAGAGTCAGCATCTACAACACTCAGCTTATTACTTATCCGTGGAAATATCTGACCAAAACAAAATATAGAAATCATTAGAATTTCTAATGAAGTATTCGTGCTTGAGCAACACTTGTTTTGATACCACAAAGCCACAGTACTAAGTTAAGGGGGTAGTAAATACAATTACAGAGCAAATCGAAGTGCATCAGGGATCAAAAGGTAGCTTTGATAACTCAGGTCTCCTACAGGTCATTATCCAGGATGGGGTGGTGCTATTCCTTCTCGGTATAGGGTCCTCTGTGTGTATGCGGTTGGAGAAAACACACCTGACCTAGGGATCCACAGCGTCCTCCAGCTGCACATTCTACCTTTCCGATCTCCCCTGCTCTGGAAATGAGAAGAAAGCAAGTGTCTGAGATGATCACTATGGTTCCTTCTAGTTTTGACATTCTGTGGGTAAAGCTAAAATGTTTGTTTTAGGCAGATCATTACAAGAAGGAAAGTGCATTACTTAAATGCTATGTCAAACAAGCACATCCTCTAAGACAATGTCGCAATTTTAGCAAAGGAGCCTAATTTATGTCTCCTCCTGGATTCCAATACCATGAGCTCATCCTACACCTATAAATGTATTCATTATGTAAACTTTCCTTTAAGCAAACATGAGGCTGGAGAGGAGGAAAGTGCCACACGCCATTCCATTTGGCTTCAGCAGAGCTCTCTATTATTAGGAAGAAGCTGAGCGTTTCTAGATAATCAGAACAAATTTCTTATCATCACTGTGGTGTCTTTTATTTTACTATGTCACTCCTAGAGGAGTCTGAATGTCATATACTCTCCACCTTTGCCTCTTAAAGCATCAACAGGTTACAAAAATAATACTTTGCCTCACGGTTTGCAACCTTAAGATGACCCAGGAAAATGGTATTCGTTATTCTGTTGGATATATTAAATGTGCAATAATGATGTATTATAAAGTAAATCAAATTACAAAATGAAGCCTATCCCTTGGATAAAATTCTGGGAGAGAGCCAACACCACAGTTATTATCTTCC
Organism: Perodicticus potto; assembly: GCA_963574655.1. Taxonomy (NCBI): domain Eukaryota; kingdom Metazoa; phylum Chordata; class Mammalia; order Primates; family Lorisidae; genus Perodicticus; species Perodicticus potto. The sequence continues at coordinate 27,186 of CAUYRH010000729.1, forward strand.
CTAGCATTGAATGTTCTATATAAGTGTTTGGAAGATGTAAACAGGACATAAATCTGAGACTGGTTCTTCAATATGTCTACAAATAACCATGACATTCTATATAAACTATAGTTTAGAGCATATATGCTTTCTGTTTAAGCAGTTAAGAAGTGTATTAGACACTATGATAAACAGAAAAAACGGAGCGTGAATACCGATAAATGCAAGCCTTCCGTCTCGGAAAGTCTTCACTTATTTGATTAAGTTAGGTGAAAAACAGAGCAGTCATGCTTGTAGCCGTTCTTCCTTTTCCCTTTCCTCTCCTCTTTTCATTTCTAATGCGAATCGGAAGTCTATGTGGAGCAGTCTGGCTATCCCCAGTCTAACCTCCCCATCTGGAAGGGGACTAACCAGCCTTGGGGCTACTTCCAACCCTTCCCAGCTGTTGGGTTGGGGTTTTTTGTTTTTGTGGGCTTGAGAAAGCATATTTATATAAATGATTGCCATATCCTTTGCCAGCTGTTGACCCTGTTCTTGTCCCGGTTGGGGCATGGTTTTCATTTTTAGCGGCCACAGACTGGAACTGACCCTGATAGAGTTAGCACGCTATGCAAACAGCTTTACGCGCGGTTGCTGTGACAGTTCAGACAATGGATGCACAGTGTAATCCAAGGGACCGGTGTTTCCCTTTGGGCAAATGTCACAGAATCCAGAGTTGGAAGTATCAGTTGAAAAAATAAATTCTGAGATCCACTGTGTTATGGAATAGCTTGTCTTCAGTAGTTTAGACTGCACTGATTTCGGGTAGGGTCAGAGCAAGAATTTATCTGCAGCAACAAATGAGACTTGTATGAACATGAAAAGTTCTCTAGACAGATCTGCAGAGGCAACCGTTATTGCTACAGTTAGATGAGAAGTAAAATGAAGTGTGTATATGTGTTTGATGTCGATGTCCATAAGTTAAAAAAAATTTAGATCCTTATATCTAAACAGAACAAAAAGGTAAAAATCAGTTTGCTTTTGTTCATTATTACAAGACTATAGTCATTTCTAAAGACAGCCAATCAGATTATTCCTTATACTCATTACCAACCAGAATAAATCTCATGTTTAATCTGTGAATAGTAGTCACAGGAAACTAGAAAGTTTATAAATAAGTCCCAGCTACTGAAGAGGCTGAGTCAGGAGGATCACTTTGAGCCTAGGGTTTCAACCCCAACCTGTGCAACATGGCAACAACCTGCCTGAAAATAAAAGAAATAGACTTAGGGAGAGTAGAGTTGTGAGGAGAGACACCCACAGTGATTGAAGAGAAGGTGATAAGTAGTCAATAAAGGATGATTTATCCAGGACAACCAATATTTCATCTGCAGTGAAATGGGGATACAAGAATAAACACCAACTTCTTAAAACTTTCATATATTCTATCGAGTCCTGGCCATAAGTGTAAGTGGCCTATGTAAAGAATAAAAAAATTAATCTAACATTAACTGATTGTTAATGCTTTAACTGACGATTTATAATATTTGATAATTTACAGAACCAGCAAGTCATTGCAAATTAGTATTAGAGAGACTAATTGTAAAAGGTAAAGTAGCATGAGCATTTGTCAAAAAAAAAAAAAGCCCTGTATTAGACTCTCTCAGAGCCTGCAGGCTGGCTGGCTATGGCAGATGGAGACTGCCGTACATAACTGTAATTAAAATGTGAACCCCATCTTAAAGGTCAGGACAGAACAGTCGACAAATAGGGGAGCTGGGAGATGGAAAGTGAAGATATTTCCTGACATAGGCATTTTCAGTCTTTGAAAAACAGTCCAAAAGGAAATTTAGTCTATGAACCTAAGAGTTACATACTTATTCTATCTTTAAAACCCCTCAGAAGCTTGAGGTCTGGAATTGCTTTAAAGGCAGCTCAAAACTTCAGTTAGCTTTCACTTGGAAATGAAAATTTTAAGAGCTAGGGGGGAATGAAGTGATGGGATCTTCGAAGCCTCTGTGACCTGGTTAATAAATGATAAAATCTGTGAAATCACAAGGCAATGTTTTCTTTCTCTGACTCATGTTTGTAACAGTGAGGAAAGGTGGGGAAGCCATTTGTTGCTTACAGTAGAACTTGACTTAAAATTTGACATCATTAATACAGACTAACAGCACGAGCTATAGATAATGCTTTTCTTGTAATAAGGACATAACTGAATTTTTAAAAATTCAGTATTATATCCCCCGTCATTTATTTTGATTATTGATATATTGGGGCTTATTTCTACCATCTTATTTTGTATGATCTGCTCTTTTCTGTCTTTTATTGTACTAAAAGTTTTCTATTGTAAATTTTTTCTCTACATGTTTGGAAGCTCTAGATTGTATTTCTTTCTTTCTTTCTTCTTTTTTTTTGTAGAGACAGAGTCTTACTTTATGGCCCCCAACACCTTGGCTTAGGTGATTCTCTTGCCTCAGCCTCCTGAGTAGCTGGGACTACAGGCACCCGCCACAACACCCGGCTATTTTTCTGTTTTTGCAGTTCAGTCGAGGCTGGGTTTGAACCCACCACCTTTGGCATATGGGGCAGGCGCCCTACTCGATGAGCCACAAGCTCCACCCTAGATTGTATTTCTTTTCTTTTCTTACTTTCTTTCTTTTTTTTTGTTAGGGTCAGAGTCTCACTCTGTTGAATGCCATGCTGTCAGGCTAGCTCATAGGAACCTCAAACTACTAGGTTCAAGCCATCCTCTTGCTTCACCTCCCCGCCCCCCCAGCCTCCTGCCCCAAGGAGCTAGGACCTTAGGTGCCTGCCACAGTGGTCAGCTAATTTTTTCTATTTTTAAGTAGAGACAGGGTCTTGTTCTTGCTCAGTCAAGCAGGTCTCAAACTCCTGAACCCAAGCAATCCTTCTACCGTGGCCTCCCAAAGTGCTAGGAGTACAGGCATGATGATTATATTTCTATTAAAGGGTTTACCCTCAAATTTTTATATCATACTTTAACTATAAACTTCCCTACATTTCTCAATATCTCAATATCTGTCCTGAATAGGCTTTAATTGACACTGAACATTGCAACATCTTCTTGTCATTATTGCCTGGGGTTTTAGTTCCATACAAGTAATTATAATGTGAACGGTATTGCTATTCTATTATTATAACATTCAAAGTCAATTACCAACATAATTCTGCTGTATTATTGTTGTATATCACTCCTATCCTCTACATTTCCATTTCCATAGTCAAATACATCTTTAAAAGATTTTTCTTTGTCAATGACAGCATGACAGTGATAAACTCTTGGCACTATGTGAGGATTGGCTTTTAGCTGAGTTCATAACTGCAAGTTAAGAATTACTTTTGCTTAGGATTCTGGTGTATTACTCCATTGCCTTTTGGTACCTACTGTCACAAGGAGAGGTCTATCGTCGACTGAATTTTCATATTGATGAGGGTAATATGTCTTTTCTGTTAGGTTTTTAAAAAAAAATCAATGGTCTTCAACCCTACTACAAAGCTTTTAGATACAAATTTGTTTTTATTTATTCTGTTCAAGATTCAAGGTATACTTTGAATTTTAGGATTAAATCTCCTTAACTAGAAAATTCCTAGTAATTATTATGTGATCCTCCCATCCCTTTATCTTACTATTTTGGAACTCTTATTAGATATATTTTGACATTCCTAAACTCCATGTTTCTTAACTATTCTTCTACATTTTTATATCTCTGCAATTCTTTGAGTGAATTCTTGTTCAAATATATACTCTAAAATTATTACTAAGTTTTTACATTTCAACGTCTTCATTATTTTATTGCTAATATTGTTAAGTGATTGTCAAATTCACTTGTTCATACCCTGTTTCATTTCTGCTGCCCTTTGTTTTATAGTTTTTTGTTTTATAAAGCTATTCCTTTGTAATTTTGAGGATCCTAAATATGTGAGGTTTTTTCAGATTGCAAAATTATTTTTCTTTCATCTTACTGAATTCATGTCCTACTTGTTCTCTAGTCTTTCTTGGTATTAAAGCATAAGCTATTTTATGGATTTTGACATAGGCTTTGTAGGCTCGTCTTAAGTGCGAATTACACCGAACTCATTTCACTGTCTCTACGAGCATACCACTCCCTGTCATGCGGCTTCATGGCTGCCTCCATGGAAGCCCAGTCGAAAATTTGGTCTTATATTGGGCAATTAAGGGATCTGATTTCTCAGGAATACTGAGGAACATCCAAACCCAAAAATGAGTGAGTAGATACCTTAGCTCGGCTCTTAAGGCTTTCTTTCTCTCTGTACCTCCACAGGCATGCGGTTTCAGACAGGCCTCTGCTCTCAGCCTTCAGCAGCAGTTTTCTTTCATGTCCTTTTGATGATAATACATAGCCCCAAATAGGATGTTTTTAGTCCCTAAAACCCTGCAGAAACCTAACTCCCGGGTACTAGAGCCATCTTTCAGACATGATGCAACATGACCCCCTCTTTTCAGCCCCTGTATTTCAGATTCCACTTTTGGTCCATGGAGATATTTATCCTATTTTTGAGCTTTGCCATGTGTTCTAAATTTTTTTATTTTTTCAGTAGTTGATCATGGCTATGTATCTGGCAAGGTATAAACATCATTTTTACTGAGACAGTTTCCTATAACACAAGTCTCTGTAAGTCATTCATCTTTTGATTTTCTACTAAGCCGAAAAAGCCTTATTATGGATACATCAAATATACTTATATATAGAAGCAATACTGAGTTTTTCTTACACACAAATAATTTCTTATAATTTACTTTTATGATTAGTTAAGTAGTGGTTGCAAAATACACAAAATATATTTTCTAAAATGATTAAAACACATGAAAAATATTCAACATCAAATGTAAACTTAAAGCAAAAGGTACCACATTTGTATATTGAGGTGGCCAACAAACAAAGAATGTCAATACTCATGTTGGGAGAATATGTGGAAGTCATTCTCTTCCAATGTATATAGAAGTGTACTTCTAATAATGCTTTTGGAAACTAATTTGGCAAAAGACATCAAAGGTCCTAAGAAAAAGCATACCTATTGGTCTAGTAACTCTACTCCTAAAAATTTATCCTGAGGAAATAATAAAATATTTGTGCCAAAATGCACAAGAAATTAAATGTTTATAAAGACAAAGAACAAAACCAAACCAACAATAGCAAAACAAACAAAAGCAAAGGAACAAACAAAACATTCATCAAAAGGAGACCAGTTCAATTAATCACAATGTACTACGCAGTCACTT
>CAUYRH010000731.1:0-19836 GCA_963574655.1 Perodicticus potto
CCTTTCCCCACCCCTCCCTCATTCTTTCTCTCTCTGCTCTCCCCTTCCCCCACCCCCACCGTGTCATTAATTGTCCTCAAATCAAAATTGAGTACAGGGGATTCATGCTTCTCTATTCTTGTGGTGCATTACTAAGAATAATGTGTTCCACTTTCATCCAGGTTAATAAAAAGGCTGTAAAGTCTCCATTTGTTTTAATGGCTGAATAGTATTCCATAGTGTACATATACCACAGCTTGTTAATGCATTCCTGGGTTGGCGGGCATTTAGGCTGTTTCCACATTGCAGCGATTGTAAATTGAGCTGCAATAAACAGTCTAGTGCAAGTGTCCTTATGATAAAAAGATTTTTTTTCCTTCTGGGTAGATGCCCAGTAATGAGATTGCAGAATCAAATGGGAGGTCTAGCTTGAGTTCTTTGAGAGTTCTCCACACTTCCTTCCAAAAAGGTTGTATTAGATTGCCGTCCCACCAGCAGTGTAAAAGTGTTCCCTTCTTCTTTCCTTTTTTCTATTTTTAGTACTTAACATATTGCCTAGTTCACATTGTTAGTTCTCAATAAAAACTTGAATATGAAGTTTAATTGAATTAGCTGGTCAAGTGACAATGTATAAAGCAATTAAAGAGTCAGGCATCAGTGTGATATACAATGAAAAAAGCAATTAGACATTTCTTTGTCCTTCACTAGAAATGACTGTAAATGTACAAATATATTTAATTTGCATACCTCAGGTAGGCAGCCATTCATTTAAATATTATAAAAAAGGTTTTTCAAAACATTTTTTTATGTAGCAAAGACCTCATCACAGAATATGAAAAGGCACATATTTTATTTCATTTTTTTTAAAACATTAGTTTATTTTTGTTTTGAGACAGTGTCTTACTTTGTTGCTCCAGGCTAGAGTGTCATGGTTTCAGCCTAGTTCACAGCAACCTCAGACTCCTGGCTCAAGCAGTCCTCCTGCCTCAGTCTCCCACGTGGATGGAACTATAGTCACTAAAGACTACACTATTAGGCTAAGTTTTCTATTTTTAGTAGAAATGAGACCTGGCTCTTACTCAGGCTGCTCTCGAACTCCCAAGCTCAAGTGATCCTCCCACCTTGGCCTCTCAGAGTTCTAGGACTACAGGCGTGAGCCACCACACCCAGTCAAAAGTCACAGTATTTTAAGACGTCAAAATCTTAAATATTTTAAGCTCTTTAGAAACAGGAAATTAATGAAATAAAACCTAAGTAGCATTTGATACTTCTTTCTCTTCCTTACCACTCCTCTAATGTCCTTCCTCAGGGTTCAGTCCAGTGGTGGATATAATTATCATCAGAAGTAAAACACGAAGCAAAAAATCTCTTTAAGAATTACAACGAATAAGGCAAATGCTTGGAAAATCTCAACTTTCTTAAAACTTTCTCCTCAAGGTTAATATTATGGAACTATCATGTAGCAAGGTTATTTAGGGACATTTAATTTCCTATTTAATCCTCTTTAGATGTTGAGACTAAATGATTTCTACTCCAAAGAAAATACTACTATAACAAGGTTTTGGTTATTTAGCACAGTAGCATTCAAACAGCAGGAATTTAACTTTTGTTAAAGCAAATACTATGTGGTCATCAATTTGTTTAATCCCCAAATAATTTCACAAACCTTATAACAGTTAGAGGGTTCTTGAACTTTTGGAAGTCAGATTGACTTCTAATACATTACTTCTTACCATAATAGTTGTTCTATTTTTGGAAAAGTTAAAGTCAAAATACCTATTATGTATCACTTCTATAAAAAAATTACGTTCCATGAGGATGTTGTTGAAGATGCTAATTAATCTCATTATAAATGTTCTCTTTGTAAGAACCCCTTGTAAATTTTTCTCTAAAGGTTTTAATTCCAAAAATTTGAAGTGATGACTTTCAAAAGTTTATTGCACTGAATCTTGTTCTAATTTTGATGCTGTCTTTCCATTTGCTAGTGGAAAATGTAGAGTCAAATTGAGGTTCCTCAGCAGGAGGTATAAAACCCTCATCATGCGCTGTATTTTCACAAACACTACTTCTAGCTCCACCTTATTTTTTATTTTCCCTTAGATATGATTCTCTACTTTAAAAGAATCTTGTATTTAAAAAGTCACCTTCAACTTCCAATATTATCTCCTCTAAGAGGAATGACATGAAACAAAACCCCACACCCTAGGAATAACTTACAGCCAGAAAACAACAAAATTTCAAATGATTATGAGTAAAAAAAAAGATAGTTGTATAGGAGAAGATTCACCAAAGAATAGGAAAATGAGTGGATGAAAGTATAAGAATACCTGCATGATCTCAAACTATGTCTCCCCAGATATTTCATATCTTATGAACAGAAAATGAATAACTTTAGAGTACAGAAACCTGACAGGTACCACATGACCAAGTTATCAATATTAACCTCACCAGTAGTAAGGTACATAAGCACTTCTGTATTATTCTCACCAAAAATGCAAAACCTTGATTTAATTGTGAAAAAACTAAAAAAAACTCAAAGTGAAAAACATTGTACAAAATAATTAGCTGGTAATCTTCAAAAATTTTAAAGTCATAAAAGATGAAGAAAGACAAAGGAACTGTCACAGAGTGAAGAAAACTAAGACAGGACAACTGAATGGACACGAGAGCCTGCGCTGGGTCCTAGAGCAACAAAAAAAGAACATTAGTGTACACACTGGTGAAACTAAAACAAGGTTTATAGATATTTAATGGTATTGTAACAATGTTAATTCCTTGGTTTTATTAATTTGCTATGGATAAATGTTAGCATTAGGGGAAGCTGGGTGAAGGGTGTATGGGAATTCTCTGTACTTACTTTTGCAACTTTTCAGTAAATGTATATAAGAAGTTTAAAAGTAAAAACTCACCTTCAATCTTTTTTACAATAAGTGAGTTTTAATTAACAATTATTGACATTCTCCCAATTTGTTGTAAGCTCCTAGCTTCCCATTTTTCCCTCTTTAACTTCCTCAGAAAATTCTTCACACCTAATGCCAATTCGAATCTTGCACTTCAATGCCCACTTTTTCCATAGCACACCCTCTGATTACTACAGACCTTCTCTGGTTTTCCAGCATTGTTCCCTAATAGAATTTTACTATGCATGATTATATAGTTTTATAATTCCTTTTTACTTATATTTCTTATTATCACTACAATAAGAAAAGCTCCCAGAAAGCAGTTACAAAGTTACATATCTTTATGTGATTGTCCCTAGTACTGAGCTAAGTATATAGTAAATGCTTGTTAAGTATATATTGACTCATTCACTCATAAATTATCAAGGAAACTAGGGAATCAGAAGTTTACACCATTCCTTTACATTCTCTCTGTGAAATAAGACATCAAATATAAGACTAAATAAACCACTAGTTATGATCTAAGTATGGTAATTGTGGTAATTACTTGTGCTTAAGAAGTCTCTAAACTGTAACAACACACCCTTTAACTTAATAAAGTAGTTGGAGTTGAATAAACACTACGATCTATTAGAATTAAAATAATTCATACACCTAAATACTGAATCTTTAAAAATCTGTTAAAATTCCTCATTCAATATTAATATGGAATGTATAACAACATAACCAACTGTTACAAATTAGATTCAAAGATACTGATGTTTTATGAGATATTTTCCATGACCCAGGTTGCTTCCTTAGAGTATTCCTAGGATGTCTACTGATCTGTTAAAATCGTGCAGTGGGAACAAATGTCCATTTTCTTTGCCAAGAAAATACCATAGATGAATATTAAAAATAGTTCTGTAGCCAAAATTCACATCTGTACACACTTAAAAATGTAGCTCTTCCTTTTGGAGGGATAATAATTTGTAAAACTTTCTGAAAAATAATAGAAAATGTTGTACAGTACTCTACACCTGGCTGGGTAACTAGTATTTAGCTATAAGTCAGTCACAAATGATATATTATTTCTGAAATTGATCATTACACACTAAATTGTGGAAATAAGTATGCACATGTATATTAATAATTCTTTTTGGCATCTCAGGCTTTTTTATATATAGATAGAATATAAAGTTCAAAATATATTTTAATAACTAATTTAAATTAAAGGAAATAAAATATTTTTATGGGGAATTTAATTTAAAACATGGACGTTAAAGGGATTTTCTGCACAACTGGGGGATTTGAATACTTTAAAAAAACTTCTCAACTATTAAACTAATATTATTTTTTAAAAGAACATTGAAAGGGTCATTAATTCACTAAGAACTGTAGAGATCCCAAATAATGCTTAAAAAATTATTTAACCAATTTTTAAATATGTGTGGAGAATAAATATATTTTGGCCTAATACTAAAAAAGAAAATACATTGGGCCTGACTTTTATATTGTGATTTGCAAAAATTTTGTAATATTTAAGTAGTTAAGGCTTTTAATTCGATAGAATATTTAGAATACATTCATATACAATATTATTTCTAAATTTAGACTATTACAGGGATACACACTTTTTGTTACATAATTTGCTTTTGTACATTTTAAGTCAAAGTTACTAGTGTGCCCAGAATGCACACATTGCAGCAGTTAGGTGTGAATTACCCAACCCCTCCCATCTACTTGATTTCCATTGAGTTTTACTTCAGATGTGCACAGAGCCAGATCATCAGGCAAGAGAGAAATCAAGTGTATCCAAATGGGGAAAGAAGAGGTCCAACTATAGCTTTTTGCTGATGACAGGATCTTACATCTAGAAAACCCCAAGGATTCAACCAAGGGACTCCTAAATGGATAAATACATTCAGCAAAGTCTTAGGTTACAAGATCAATGTACACAAGTCAGTAGCTTTCATATACACCAACAAATCAAGCTGAGAGTCAAATCAAAGACTAAATACCTTTCACAGTAAGCAACAAAGAAAATAAAATACCTAGGACTATATTTAACTAAGGAAGTGAAAACCCTCTATAGGGAGAATATGAAACACTGAAGAAAGAAATCGCAGAGGATATAAACAGATGGAAAAATATATCATGCTGAAGGATCAGCAGTTTCAACATTGTTAAAATGGCTATCCTTCCCAAAGGGATTCATAGGTTCAATGTAATCCCCATGAAAATACCAACACTATTTTTTTGCAGATCTAGAAAATATAGTTCTAGGCTTTGTATGGAACCAGAAAAGACCTCAACTAGCCAATGCAACCTCACATAAGAAAAAAAATCAGGAGGCACTACTTTACCAGACTTAAGCTATACTACAAGGCTATACCTATAAAAGCGTACTGACACAAAAGCAGAGATACAGACCTGTGGATCAGAACAGAGAACCCAGAGATGAAACCATCCACATATTTCCATCAGATCTTTGACAAAGCAGATAAAAATATAAGCTAGGGGAAAGAATCCCTATTCAATAAGTGGAGCTGGAAAAATTGAATAGTCACATGTCACATGTAAAAGAATGAAACAGGATTCACACCTCTCAGCACTCACAAAAATTAATTCACAATGGATAAAACACTTAAATTAAGGCACGAAACTTTAAAAATTCTAAAAGAAAATGTTCAAACCTGCCAACTTCTGTGTATGTGGCTGGCACTGTAACCACTGTGCTACAGGTGCTGAGCCTGCTTTTTCATTTTTTGAACATTTTTGATCTGTGGTTGGTTGAATCCAAAGATGTAGAACCCATGGATAGAGAGGGCTGTGAACTGGGAAATTACTAATCTCCCCATCATACATTCCTTTTCATTTGATTCTTCATATGTTACATTTGTTTTGAGAAGTCAATTTCCAAAATTTACCAGTAATAATAAAATCTACCACTGTGAAAAATAAAATATATTGATATATGTGGCATAGTTAAGATAAAAATTAGCCCCTCACAGTGAAAACTGTTAAGCTATAAGCATTTATCTGATTATCTATGTAGAAACCCCCAAGAATCTATCCAAAGTGATTAGAACTAAAAAGTGAGATTAGAAAGGTCACGTAGCATTAAGATTAATATACAATTTTTTTATACTTTTATATGAACAATTGAGAATTGAAGTTAAAAACATGAAATGATTAGATATAATCCAATACGCAAATCAATTTGCTTAAAACTATAACACCTATGAAAGGCATTAAAGAAAATGTTTAAAAATGGCAAGATCTTTAATTTTCATAAATCAGAACATTCAATTTCATTAAGATTTCAATTCTTTCCAAAGATATAGATTCAACACAATTTTTTAAAAATCCCAGCACGATTTTGTGTTGAATTCATCATTCTGATTCTAAGAAAAGTAAAAGCAAAATAATTGACTAGGAAAACAATTTTGAAAAAGATCTATGTTGGCTTGGCGCCTGTGGCTCAGCAGTTAGGTTGCCAGCCACATATACCAGAGTTGGCGGGTTTGAATCCAGCTACAACCAAAATATAGCCGGGTATTTTGGCGGGCGCCTGTAGTCCCAGCTACTTGGGAGGCTAAGGCAGGAGAATCACTTAAGCCCAAGAGTTAGAGGTTGCTGTGAGCTGTGATGCCACAGCACTCTACCCAGGGTGACAGCTTGAGACACTGTCTCAAAAAAAAAAAAAGAAAGAAAGAAAGAAAAAGAAAAAGATAGTTGTTGAACAAGTCATACTACCTGTCTCGAAGACTGACCATAAAAACTATAGTAATCAAGACAGGGTGGTTTTGGAAAAGGACAGACACCCAGTGCAATGGAACAAAATGAAACACTTCACAAGTAAAACCAAACATATATGGTCAATTGATTTTAAACAAAACTGCAAAGGCAATTCAATGAAGAAAGGATAAGTCTTTTCAATAAATGGTGCTGCAATTGTGTCTTATTCTGTACCTTGCACCATTCACAGAAAGTGACTCAAAATGGATCACAGATCTAAATATAAAACCTACAACTCTAAATCTTCAAGAAGAAAAAATGAGAAAAATTTTGAAACCTTAGGTTAGACAAAGATTTTTTAGACACAGCACCAAAACCGTGACCTATTAACTAGTAAATTGGGCTTCACGATAATTAAGAACCTCTATCTTTGAAATGTACTATAATAAAAATGAACTGTCAAGTCATCCACTGGGTAAAGTGTTTGCAAATCACCTATCTAATAAAGGACTTGTATCCAGAATACATAAATAACTCTCAAAACTCACTACTTAGAAAATAGATAACTGAACAAAAACTCAGAAAAAGATTTGAATAGCTAACAACCAGAATCTACATAGGACTTAAGCAAATAAGCAGGAAAAAAATCAACCCCATTAAAAAATGGGCAAAAGACATGAACAGAAACTTTTCAAATGAAGATAGTCTACTGGCCAACAAACTTATGTTCATCAGGAACATATTCAGATGACAAAATGTCATAAAGATTGTGACATGTGATTGTGAGCATGAAGAGGTGCTCAAAATTATTAGTTATTAGAGAAGAACACGAGATGCCCCTATTAGGATAGCTAACATAACACTATGTGCTCATCAGTATCAAGGGCTAGTGAGTTCCAACATAACTGGAACTCTCTGGTATGCTGCTGGCAGGAATTCAAAGTGATGTAGCTACTTTGGAAATAACTTGGCAGTTTCTAATATAGGTTTTAAAACATAATATACAATTTAGCGATCCTACTCCTTGCTATTTACCCAAGCAAAATTAAAATTTATACACATATAAAACCTTTACAGGAATGTTTAACAACCCAAATATTTCTCAGCTGGAGAATGTATAAACAAATGTTCATACATTCATACAATGGAATATTACTAAGCAACAAAAAGAAACAGATAACAGCTATATGGAACAGGGTGAATCTCAAATGCATTATGCTATGGAAGGAAGTCAGACTCAGAAGTCTCTATGCTGAATAATTCATTTATATGACGTTCCAGAAAAGGAAAATCTAGATGAGTGGTTTCCACCAACTGAGGCACAAGAAAAGAAATAGGGCTAGGCTGAGTGTGGTGGCTCACAACTATAATCCTAGCACTCTGGAAGGCCGAGTCAGGTGGATTGCTTGAGGTCAGGAGTTCAAGACCAGCCTGAGCAAGAACAAGACCCCATCTCTAAAAAAATAACTGGGTGTTGTGGTCCCAGCTACTTGGGAGACTGAGGCAAGAGAACGACTTGGGCCCAAGCGTTTGAGGTTGCTGTGAGCTATGGAAGTCTACCAAGTGTGTCAAAGTGAGATTCTGTCTCAAAAAAAGAGAAGAAAAGAAAAAGAAAAAGGAGAAAGTAGGGCTGGTAACAAAGGGTCAGAGGAATATTTGAGGTGATGGAACTATGCTTCACCTTGATTATCAGGATAGTTTGTCAAAACTTACAGTATTGTACACACTTGCATGTAAGCTGTGTTTGTTTTTAAAAGAAAGAAGTGAATGAAAAGTTAGAGGAATACAAGAAAGAGCCTGATTTCTTTTGAGCTGGTATGAGGAGGAGGAAGATGTGCACAAGTGACATCTTTGAGTGAGGATGAGTTACCACGTCTTCCAAGCAGAGGGAGCAATGTGTGAAGCCATGAAGGGAGACTGTCTAGAGCCAACTGTTTGTGGAAAAAGGAGTTGTCTGGGGCAAGCATAGCAAAGATGGCAGGGAAGATAATTAACAAAGGTAGAAGGCGGCACCATTACCTCCATTATGATGACTATTACCACAACAAAGCCTTGGCAATGTTGTGGAGAAAGTTAAAGCCTTGTACACTGCCAGTGCTTATATAAAATGGTGCAGTCATTATGGAAATATATGGAAGTCACTCCAAAAATTAGAAATAGAATTATCATATGTACCAATTCCACTTATAGGCATATACTCAAAATAATTGAAAGTAGGAACCACAAGATATTTGCACACCTTTATTCACAGAAGGTTATTGGTAATAGCCAAAAGGTAGAAACACAACAGATGAATGGATAAACAAAATGTGGTATATACGTACAATATAATTCAGCTTTTAAATAGAGAAATTTTGACATATCTTACAACCTAGATGAATTGGAAGACCTAATAGGCCAGTCACAAAAACTCAACTACTCTACAATTTCACTCACAGAAGGTCCCCTAGAATAGTCACATGCCCAGAAACAGAAAGAATGGAGGTTGCCAGGAGCTAGTGGGGACAGTGTAATAGAAGTTATTCTTTAATGGGTATAGTTTAGATTTTGCAAGACGTAAAAAGCTCTACAGATAGATGGTAATGATGGCTGCATAACAATTTCAGTGTACTTAATGCCACTGAACTGTACAGATTAAAATGGTTAAGATGGTAAATTTTATGTGATATATATTCTGCCATAACCTAGATTAATTAATTCAAATAAACAAATAAATAAGAAGAACAAGGAAAGGCAAAGGAGAAATGTCATTATGCAAATCCTTGGCCAGACTGCTAAGAAGCCCATGGCAATTTCACTTTGTTTTGGGCAACAGAACTTTGTATGTTTTACGTTTTAAAGCAAGGGAAGAAATGCCATTAGCTCACAATCTACCCCTTCCAGAAAGTTCTGCCTGATTCTGTCTGCCTCCACTCCCCAGACTTCAACTCCCCGAGTTGTTTCCATGCTGTCCAGTGGATCTAGGTGGGGACTGATCTTGGTTCAGTGTGATCACTGTTCCACTGTCCACACCCTTTCAAAATTCATCTCCTTGAGAAGTGAGGCTGTTTTTATGTTACTGGAGCCGATTTGAGTTCAGCAAGGAGATTTGATTTTTAGCAAAGTCCCTATCTCCTGAACACAGAGGGTGTCTCAGTCTTACCTTCTTCTCCTTGAAGCCAGATGGTCCTGTGTCTCCCTTCCAGCTTCCAGCCTGTTCTTTCTCAGGGGCATCATAATTCTCTTCTCTCCTCCCTATCAATCCTAAGGCTTGGTTTTCCTTTTGGGATGGACAATCTAAAGTTAGAGAAGCCACATCTCCTTTGGTCTCCATTAAGTTCCTAAAAGCAATGATGAGAGCCCCTCATTCAGGTTCAGAATTGGCGAAGCTTCTGCTTGTCTTTGATGCTAATAAGGGCACAGCTTAGGAAGATGATTGCACCCCAAGGGTAGAGGATTTGAGAGCCTCTCAGGTAGGGATAAGGAAGAGCTGGTGACATCATAATCACACTGCTCAGTTGCTGATGCCAGCTGTCAGGAGGAAGGGCCAGCACTCCCTCTTCTTTGTGTCTCTGGTCTCCCAGGGGCAGAAGAGAGGAAGCAGGCTGAAGACACCTTAGAGCTCAGGGACGGGGCAAAGACATGACTAGATGGTGACTTCTGTATCACTGTTCAGCTTAGAAAGTGTTTATAACAGAGAACATTTAGAAAGTACAGAATAATAAATTTAAAAATCACATAAATCCCATCCCACAAAGAAAGGAATTAGTGTATTTCTGCACACATTTTCCTGTGTGTCAACTAATCTATGGCTTACTTTCTTGCTCTCACACCCCATATCAAATCAATCTGAAAGCTGTGTTGGCTCTCACTTTAAAATATGAGGATATACAGAATCTGACCATCTCTCCGGCTACCACTTTGGTCTAAGCCACCACTGTTTTCTTGCACCTGGATTCCCAAAGTTCCTTCTGTCCTTTCATGACAAAAACTGCCAACCACGTGGGTATAGAAGGAACGTAGTTCAAAACAATAAAGTCCACATACAACAAATCCACAGCTAAACATTATGCTCAACGTGGAAAACTGAAAGCCTTTTTTCTAAGATCAGGGACAAGATAAGGATGCCCACTCTTGCCACTTGTACTCAACATAGTACTGGATGTCCTGGCCAGAGTAATTAGGCAACAGAAAGACATAAAGGACACCAAGATTAGGAAGAATGAAGTCAATTATCCTTGTTCACAGAAGGCATGATCCTATATTTAGTAAAACCTAAAGATTCCACCAAAAAACTGTTAGGGTTGATAAATCAAGTAAATTTTCAGTATACAAAATCCATATACAAAAACCAGTAGCATTTCTATGCATCAATAATACACTAGTTGAGAAAGAAATTGAGAAAGCAATCCCTTTGCAACAAGTTCAAAAAATAAATTACCTAGGGAAAAAATAAAATAAATAGGAACAATTTTAATTGAAGTGAAAGATCTCTACACCAACAACTATAATATATTGATGCAATAAACTAAAGACAATACCAAAAATGGAAAGATATTTCATGTTCACGGATTAATTAAATATTGTTAAAATATCCACAATACCAGAGTAATGTACAGATTCAATGTAATCCCTATGAAAACACCCATGCCATTCTTCACAAAAACAGAAAAAAAATTGTATGGAATCACAAAAGGCCCTGAATATCCAAAGCAATCCTGACCAAAAAAGAACAAAGCTGGAGGCATCACATTATCAGACTTCAAAAGACACTACAAAACTGGTGATGTGAAGACGGGACAATCATGTGCAAGGCAAAGATTGGCAGCAGACTGCCAGTAGCTGGGAGAGAGACCAGGAGAAGATTCTCCCTCACCCAGAGGCAGCCGACCCTACTGCCCCTCTGATTTTGGACATCTAGCCTAAATTGTTTAACCACCTGGTTTGTACTACTTTGCTGCCACAGTCTGAGAAACTAGCTCACAACCTAAAGGTGCTCACCAGTTCCTTAGTGGGAGAGAGAAGAAAGTGGCAGTCTGAATCCCATTGATAAGGACACAGCGTGCTTGCTTATAAATCATCTCATACTGCTTTGTTGAACAGTATGGGTTCCTAGTCTTCGGTATAGACTCACTTCTTTGTTTTTGTTTTTTTTTTTGTTTGTTTTGTTTTTTGAGATAGAGTCTCTTCTCTTTCACCCTGGGTAGAGTGCCATAGCGTCATGGCACTCAGAGCAACCTCAAACTCTTGGGCTCACACAATAGCCTCCCAAGTAGCTGGGACTACAGGTACTCGCCACAGTGGCTGGCTAGTTTTTCTATATTTAGTAGAAATGGGGTTTCAGAGTCTCTCTGTTGCTCAGGCTGGTCTCAAACTCCTGAAATCAAGGGATCCTCCCATCTCAATCTCCCAGAATGCTGGGATTATAGGCATAAGCCGCTATACCTGGATTTAGATTCAGTTCTTAAACTGTCTCTTTCAGCCCTGAGTTCAGCGTTCTTTCAAACCTAATCAGATCTAAATATCTGAACTTGGTGTATTGTATGGAGTATTACAGTCAACATTCCAGTAGTCAAAACCAGGGGACTCTTTAACATGGCTTCCATTTTTTCTGTCCATGATTGCATAGCTTTATAGACTATGAGATATTATACAATGACAAGAATATATATGCCACTGACAAAAATATTCCATTTTAAGTTTCTCTTTCTTCTTGACAAGGATGAAAAGGGTTTTATAAAACTCCAGGAAAGTAGTTTTAGGAACACTGGGAAGGAATACATATTGTTCCAGCAGAAAAGTGATTGCATGTTGGAAACCAAATAAAGTCTAGTTACTCTAGGATCAACCTCATGGTATCCCACAAATTCCCCTCTGAAATTGCCACTCTTCTCTCACTGTCCCCCATGCCATGACACCATTATCTTAATTTAGGGAGAGTCTCTAGGTGGAAGAGACTATTTAGCATTCCTCAATACGCCTACTCCCCTTCTTCTTTAGTAAAAACCCACAGATTTTTGCCTGGAAGGATAGCTATGTAAAGTAAAGACAATTTTCAAGTGGGGGGGGGGGAAGACGCTACAAAACTATAGTAACCAAAATAGCATGGAAAATCCAGGAATAAATCTATGCATTTATAGCCAACTCATTTTCAACAAAGGCAGTAGGGCAAACATTAGGGAAAGGAAAGTCTTTTCAATAAATGGTGCTGGAAAATCTGGATATCCACACGCAGAAATGGAAAATAGGGATATCCACATGCAGAAATGGAAAATGTAGATATCCCCATGAAAAATGAAAAATCTGAATATTTACATGCACATGAAATTAGACCTCAATCTCTTGTCATATACAAAAATCAAATAAAAATGGATTAAACACATAAATGTAAGACCTGAAATGACGAAACTCCTAGAAGAAGTGCTCTGGGATATTGGTGTGCACAAAGATTTTTTTTGTGGAAGACCTCAAAAAGAACAGGCAATTAAAGCAAAAATAGACAAATTGAATCATATAAAGCTGAAAAGCTTTTGCAGATCAAACAAAACAATCAACAGAGGGAAGAGACAACCTACAGAATGAGAGAAAATATTTACAAACTATCCATCTGACAAGAGGTTAATATCCAAAATATATAAGGAACTCAACTCAATAGCACAAAACCACATAATCTAAGTTAAAAATGAGTAAATGATTTGAATAGGCATTTTTCTTTTCTCTTCTTTTCTTTCTTTCTTTCTTTTTTTTTTTTTGGTGACAGAGTCTTACTTTGTTACCCTCAGTAGAGTTCTGTGGTGTCATAGCTCATAGCAACCTCAAACTTTTGGGCTCAACTGATCCTCTTGCCTCAACTTCCTGAGGAGCTGAGACTACAGGAACCTACCACAATGCCCAGCTATTTTTTAGAGATGGGGGTCTCATTCTTGCTCAGGCTAGTCTCGAACTCCTGAACTCAAGCAATCCACCCACTTCAGCCCGAATAGACATTTTTCAAAAGAAGACATACAAATGGCCAACAGCTATATGAAAGAATGCTCAACATTGCTAATGATCAGGAAGGTACAAGTCGGAACAGCAATGACATGTCATCTCGCCTAAGTTAACATGGCTATTATCAAAAAGACAAAAAAGAACAGATGCTGGACAATGCTTACAATGTAAGACTGTGAATTTATACAGTCACAGTATGGAATTTTCTCAAAAACTAAAAATAGATCTACCATATGATCTGCAATCCCACTGTTGAGTACACATCCAGCAGAAAGGAAATCAATATATCAAAAAGACACCTGCACTACCACTTTTACTGCAGCACTGTTCACAACAGCCAAAACATGGAAGCCACCTAAGAGTCTCAATCAGAGGAATTGATAAAGAATATGTAGTATACATACACAATGAGTATTACTCAGACATTGAAAAGAATGAAATTCTGTCATTTGCAG
Organism: Perodicticus potto; assembly: GCA_963574655.1. NCBI lineage: Eukaryota > Metazoa > Chordata > Mammalia > Primates > Lorisidae > Perodicticus > Perodicticus potto. The sequence continues at coordinate 14,024 of CAUYRH010000731.1, forward strand.
CAACAGGGATGGAACTGGAGGTCACAATGTTAAAATGAAATAAGCCATGTACAGAAAGGCAAAAATTGCATGTTCTCACTCACATCTGGAAGCTAAAAAGTTGTTTTCATTAGTGAGTAGAATGATGGTTACCAGAGGTTGAGAAGGGTTGGCAGTAGGAGACATAAAGAGAGGTTGATTAATTGGTACAAACAAGTTAGAAAGAAGAAATTAAGTTCTAGTTTTTGATAGCACGGTAGGATGACTATGATCAACAATAATCTATTATATATTTCAAAATAGTTAGAAGATTTGAAATGTTCCCAAAACAAAGAAATGATAAATGTTTGAGGTAATGGATATCCTAATTGCCCTGATTTGATCATTATGCATTCACATTTATCCAAATATCACATATATTCCATAAATATGTACAATTATTATGCACAAATAAAATAATTTTAAAAATAGGTTTGTACAATTATTAGCACAAATTTTAAAACAAAAACACACACACACTCCAAAAACAAAGATCTCCAAAACTCAGAATGGACACACACACACACACACACACACACACACACACGACTCAGGGCACAAATACCTGCTCTTTTCACTTGCTCTATCAATCTCTGAAGATGGCAAATAAATTATTTAGTTTTTAATAATTTCTGACATTAAATCACTTTCACTTCACTGACCTAAGAGATTTTCTGTTATTCAAGGTAAAAAAAAAAAATTTTGCTAAGAGTACCAAATAAAAGACAAAAGCAACAACTTCTGGTGAATGCAGAACTCCCGTTGTTAATAGTTTATTAGAAGACTAAAAGCTAGGCTACAGAATGACAAAAGGGTATTAATATTACAATTTTTCAATGTTCACTTTAAATATAAACAATGATTCATTCATAATTCTAGGTTTTATTTTCAAATGATCTTAATATAAAATATACTCTCTTTTAATTTTCTCCAAGAAAAGCATGGTTGTCTAGCCTAGGAAAACTAGACTTTGAAGTTCAGCTATTGATTTCCTCTCACAGATTGCTAGAAAATAGAAGTACTCTTTAATATGCATCAAAGAGGCAGAGGGAGAAAGAGCAAATGATTCTCTGGGAAACTGTAAATGCCATTCAGCTGGGAACAGTCCATTTCCATCCATCCCCAGGACTCCACATTGACTTTGAGCTTTGCACTACTGCTCAGGTAGGGCTGACAGACCTTTGACAATGTTAAATATCTAAGTATGAATGATGACAGATCCCTCACCCTGTTTGTTTAATAAACAAATGCCCCAGACATTATTCCAGTATTTATTTCATGGACTCACTGCGAAACAGGTGGCTCACATTAGAAGCAGATAAAGTAGAAGAGCTGGGGGCTGATGTAAAAAAGAAAGAGTATAAGGAACATACATTTCTCTTGTTACATAAAGAGATATGCAAATGTATTTCACTAAAATATGTGATTGTTTTTGTGTATTTTGTCAAAATGATAATAAAAATCTTAGCTCTTATATAATATCTTTCACCATTCAAGAAAGGTTTATAATTGAGGTCATTTAAAGATAAGTTAAAATATGAAACTTTAGTAAAATTTACAATTTATCACATTTAAATTATGTACACATCCTAAGTTTTTCAAGTTGGCATTTCCTTTTATCTTTAAATTAATTTACTCATCCATTTGGAGGTATCATTATCCATTACATCAAACTGTAGCTTTACATCCAGAAGAAAGTGACAACTTTAAGTTCATCAATGTTTGTGGGAAATAATAACAATTATACTGGATGTTGTTTGTCAATCAATTTTTTATAAATCTAAACTATTTGAGGATAATATTTAATTTAAAATTTAAGGATATAAAACTTCACTTTTTTTAGCAAAGGAGAAAGTTAAGAAAAAGATCAAAGTAAAAAGAACAAAATTGAGATTAGAAATCCATTTTAAGGCAAAATGACAATGTCTTCATAAGTTAATATTAATCCTTTAATTATAAATTTCAAAGGTTTAAGTAGTTTCTACGACCTTAGCTTTGAATAATTATGCCATATGGAGCTTTTCTTAAATTTGAAAAAGATGCTGAATTGTTGCTCAAAGCCTTTTAATAACTTCAGGCTGGCAGAATTCCAGTATAATCCTTCAGATACCACTTCAAATTATATACCAGGAACCCAAACTAGTAAATGCGACGTCAAATTACTAAGAGCTTCTTACTTACGTTACATTGCAGAAAATGTTTGATATATTGATATATTTATAAATAACAACAAAATGGGCATCTTAAAACAACTATTTATAGTGGAGAATTCCACTAAATATAAATAAAATTATCTGTGTATCACAAAATTAAAAGGCAAATACCAAAATCATTTTCCACAAAGATAAGGGTTTTATCATCCTAAATATGAAAAGAGTTTATGTAAGCTGATCAGAGAAAGTGGCAAAGGACATGGACAGGCAATTCCTAGAAAACAAAATATGAATAGCAAGTAATCTGTTATAAATGTTTCATCTCTCACTCTTTAAAAATGAAAATTAAATAAAAAGTACCAAAATGTAATAAAAATACTAATAGTACTAAGAACTAAATAGACACTCTATTGGAATAAATATAAGTAAATAAAAATATTCCAAAATGTAATTTGACCTGTTAATTCCACTGGAATTTTAACATAAGGGGAAAAAATTAAAAACATTGACAAAAGTTATCTAAAATGTGCTAATCTTCACATTTAACAGTTTTTTAAAAATCTGTTTGAAAATAAAGGAGTAATACAATAATTATGCTGCATCCACAAAATGGAATGTCATAAACAACAAAATTGTATTTTCAAAGAATTTCAAATAACATGGAATTTTCTTAGCATTTTTTTTTAAAAAACCAAGAGAGGAAACTTTATTAGTATGATCTTGATCAGCTAAGTTAATCTAGCTATTTTACGTACACATTATTATTATTGGCTATAGCTGGTTGGTGACAGTAGCAGGGAATTTTATACTGTTCTTTACTTTTCATAGCATCTAAAATATCCTCTATTTTAAGAAAGATTATTTGTTAAATAGATGAATAGTTTTCTGAAACAATGGTCAAAATTAAATAGCAAAGTTTTAATCAGTCTTCTGAAAATGACCCACTATCATCACTTAGTAATGTTCTTTAATTTTTCAGAGGTTCTTATTTTATGAGCTTTGTTTCAATTCGGTTTGAAAAGATTTTAAAAGGCTAGAAAAGAAGCCTTCACTTTGCAAGTGTCAATCATGGACTCTCTTGGATTGTCTATTTCAAGTACTTTGACCTTGTGGAGGTATTTCATGTTTCTCTGAAAGTCATTGAAGATTTCATTTAGGTCTAAATCGCTACTGAAAGAAACTCAGGTAGGATCTGGACCCAGGAATTCTTTCATAACCTTAACATTGTAACTGCTACTAAAACAGCCCAGACCCACATGGTATGTCATATTTAAATTATTTATTTATTATTCAGGTGTCATTGTCCTCTCTTCTTTGAACTTCAATTCTATATTCAATGACCGAAAATTAATTTCTTTACCTCTGAATTCTGACTGGATCTTAAACTGCTAGCGAATGTCTGAACTATCAGATTTATTTAAACTTGATAAAACATTAGACTTTTATAAGATACTGTGAGAAAAATTCAAGTAGCTTGCAGAATGACACAACAGACTAGAATTTGAATTACCAGCTTATTAGTTAATTCAAATAATAAATTATTCAGTAACACAATTCAATAAATAAATGTTAATTCAAACTTTTATGGTAGGAACTCAAATATTAATTTGTGTAGAAAAGTTAAAACTACGTTTGAAAAAAGATTTATGCTGTGTATTTAACTCATTATGTAATACAGAGGAAATTATAACACTAAAATAATGTAAATCGATATTTGAATATAAAAATGTATCTTGCCCTACCCAAAGTATTTATAATGGGTTGAAATCAAATTTGGATAAATCAATAGTGATTGATTTACTCACGTTACCATGCACAGGGGTTACACTAAATTTATCAGTTGAGCATCGTTCTCTTATTCACTCACTTAACATTTAATGAATTCCTAATTTGGGCAAGGCATGACCCCGGCACTTTAGAAATGATCATTTCCTGCTTTCAGAGAATTCGCAGTTCAGGTTTTCACTGCATTTGGAAATGTTAAACTCCTTTTACTAGTTAAGTAAAAATGATCAGTTGGAAATACAAATTATGCTTCATATTAAGAGCCCAGAAACACTTGGATTTCAGCAGATGAACTTTGAAGGTGGCAGATTCCAGCAATTCAACAACCAAACTCATCATGCCAGACACTAGCCTATTTAGTGCTCTCTTCCCTTTCCACACTCTCCTACTTGGCAACAAGTCCTTGCATTCTGGTTAGCCTGCTCGGTGCCTGTCCATGTCAGCTAGAACGACTATGCTCAAGCCTCATTTCTGTCTTCTGGTACCCTGTGTTCTCACTTCAATTCAGGAGGATTCTGCTCTTCCAGACTCAGACTGCCCACGCCTCATCCTCTACTGCAGAACTCCAATTCTGCATGAGCAAATTCCCTCACACCCTCTTCCTCTCTGCTACCTGTCCAGTCAGTGGAAGCCCGACTGCTTTTACTATTCTAGAAACTCCTCATTTACTAAGAATCCAGATGAGATTAGCTGTCCTGTGAGAGAACTTCTCTGTCTTTCCCCTGCTCTTCTCCCTTCCTCCCTTGGTGAAAGTCATACCTCCTGTCACTCACTCACTCCCCAGATCCCCGGTGAGCACCTACCATGTGCTGGGTTTTTTAGGCCCTGGTGGTGCCGAAATGAACAGACACAGTCCTTGTTAATAGAGCTTATTTTCTGGAGGGTGGGAAGAAATGAAAAATAAACAAACGTGATTTCAGAAAGTGAGATGAGCTATGAAGAGACTTGGACAAAGCAAGGTGATATTCATAGGCCAGGCTTTAGATAAAGATGTAAGGGAAGGATGCTCTGAGGAGTGGAAGGGGATGAAGAGGAGGCTGGCCATAGAAAATCATGCAAAGATCATTCTGGGCAGAGGGCAACAGTTGTAAAGACCCGGAAGCAGGAGTTGGGTGTGGCATGTTCCAGGAATGGACCAGTATCTCCTTGTAGCCAAGGGCCTGGGCAGGCCCGGGCAGGGGACTTCATTCACACCCGCACCTCTCAGATCCCAAGCCAGCGGTCATCTGCAACTCTTCACATAATGCTCCTGTTGGTTAGTCCCTTCTCGTGTAGTTCAGAATGCTTAAGACATGTTCAGCCTACAAATGTGCTTTCCTTAACTCCTGCTGCTCCTTGGAACTACACCTTCCTTTTAACATCCCATTTTCCAGAACAGAGTGTACCCTCCTTCCCACTTGCTTGCTTGTCTTCTGTAATCGTGTTTCTGTGCACACTGTCATTCTCAGTGCATAGCCCAAGATCATCAATGACTTCTCTGTTTCAAGTCCACTGACCTTTCCTCAACCCTCAACCTTTCTGACTGATTTTCTGTCACATTCTTGACAGTCCTTCCTTCCAAATATTCTTTTCCTCCATCTCCATGGAAATTCATTCTTCTCATATTCCTTCTACCGTGATGACCATTCTGTGACTGTTTCCTGTCCAGCCTCTCTCCTCAACTTGTTCCCTTAAGTTCATTCAGAGCTGCTTTTTGCTCTCCCTCTCTTCCTTTTCCCCTCCCTCCCTCCCTCCCTCCCTCTCTTTCTGTCTTTCTTCTAAATGCTTTTGTTACAAGGTTTTATTTAATTTACCCAATAAGCCTAAATAATAAAAGTGCCATAAAGTGTCATATGAAGGTATTTACTATTGTTGTAC
>CAUYRH010000732.1:0-13573 GCA_963574655.1 Perodicticus potto
AAGAATTAGGTGCTAGGGGCAGAGTGGTCTGGGCAAAATCCAAGAATCACTGCTGGCCATGAGTACTAAAAACAGTACTCACTAGACACAGCACTCTCCCAGCCCTAAGTCATATTAGCAGTGATAGATTAAGGAAAGACAAAAGTGCTGTAAATAGGATATGTTAGGAGTTCAATAGTGCAGTTAAAAGAAAAATTGTTTTTTAACCTTTACTCTATCTTTGAAACTTGCCACTGTACTGTATTTTCTCAAGCCTGAGATTGCAATAAAAGCCAGGGGAGAACGTTGGAAGGGGCCATACCCCTCTTTCTCCTTGCAGAGTGAAAATAAATAAATAAATAAATAAATAAATAAATAAATAAATAAATAAACAAACAGACAAGCCACCAACTGGGCAAAAATATTTTTGGGTTAAAGTTTTAATATAGAACTTGGATAAAGGACATATATGTGTGTATATATATATGTGTGTTTGTGTGTATATATAACTTATAATTTATTAATAAGAAAATACTGTCCCCCTAAAATAGCAAGAGATTTGAATATACATTTCTCCAAAGAAACACAAATGCATACAAAGCCTATGAAAAGATCCTCAGTCATTACTCATTTAAAATAAAAAACAATTAGTTAATTATTGAGTATAAAAATCCAGTCAGATAGAGGGAGAAAGTTCTAGATTTGATAGTATGGTCAGAAAAGTATAGTTCACAATAATTTATTTCAAAATAGTTAGAAGAAAAGAATTGTAATATTCCTAATACAAAGAAAAGATAAATGTTTATAGTGATGGGCATCCCAATTACCCAGATTGATCATTGCACATTGTGTACATCTATCAAAATACCACATGTACTTCCGAAATATGTACACCTACAATATGTTAATAAAAAAGCACAAAACATCAGAATATAAAAAAGAAGTGAAAGAGTAGCCTACATAATAAAATTGCATTTAAACAGAACAATAAAACCCAATGAGATGCCACTTCACAATCAAATTGAGAGATAATAACTGATATTGATGAGATTGTGGAAAAACTGGAATTCTCATACACTGTTTGTAGGAATAGGGGGGTTTATATCTACTTTGTGAAACAAATTTGGAAGTGTTTTTGGAAGTTAAACTACATGACCTAGCAACTCCTGTCTTACATATATATCCAGGAGAAGTGAATATGTGTGTTCATGCAGACTTGCATGCTAAGGTATGCAGCTGGATTATTCAAAAAAGCCAATATTGAAACAAGTCAAATATCCATCAACTGATGAATTGATAAACTAAATATGGTATGCGTATGTATTCAATGGAATACCCATCCAGCAACAAAAATAACTGATTTATGATACATGCTACCCTCTAGATAAGCCTTGAGAACAACAGGCTCAGTGAAATAAGGCAGAGGCAGTAAGACTATACATTGTATAATTCCATATATATGATATTACAGAAGTAACAAATCTTTGGAGACTAGAAGCAGATCAGTGGTAGAAGTAAATGAGAGTTTTCCTGGGGGGGGGCTTTAGAAGTGTTCTATTGGAACTGAATTGTGATGATAGTGGCACTAATCTAAGTCTGCTAAAAATAATTGAATGATAAATTTAAAGTGGGTGGATTTTTTAATATATAACTTATACCTAAATACAACAGTTTAAAAGACCTTAGATAATGAACAAGAAATATGAATACAAATGTAACTAAAGGAACAAAGAAGGATATTTCCAAAACTAACTAGAAGGCAAATAAAAGGACCAAACAAGATATTTTATGTTGACAAAATGTATTATCCTATCAGGCTATATTATCACCATAATAGCATAGTGATAAAATATGTACCGCAAAATCTGTTACAATTGTAAAAGTTAACTCACAAATCAATGATTATAGTGGGGTTTTTGAAGCCCACTTCTCTCAAAATTAATAGGTTATATAGATAAAAATAAAGCAGAATATAGAGACTTGAAGAACATAGTTCTAATAGATTTATCTAATAGATAAAATAGTATTTTACAGCAAAAACAGAGAATAAACTTTCCAAAACACATTAGAAATTCACTAAAATTCACCAACCTTTAGGTCATAATGGAAGTCTTAGAAATTCTAAAAATTATATACACATGTATACATAGAGCTACACATGTGTTATAAATGGCTAAATTTAATACATAAAGTCAATAAAATAAGAATTTAAATTGGTACTCAAATCTATATACTTCAGTATTAAACAACCAAACACAGATCATCTACGTCCTGTACTTCTAAGTAATTGTTTTCACAAGCGTATTTATTAGATAAAGGACTGAGGTGCATATTTGACATCACTTTCTCAAGGAACCTTTAATTTTATTATGGAAGAAATAAAATAAAGCCACAGGACAAAGATAAACAGAAAGGATACACAGGGGTGAAAAAAGGAAGTTGGAAAACACTTTAACAAGTCCTGACTTAAATTATTTTTTTAAATGCTAAATCAAGACTGCTTTCATGTAATATGTAGACAGTCATAAGAGAATGTCTCCCTTATTGAAGTGATTATAACTAGCCAAATGATCTATAAAATCACAATTATGTCTGTGAGAGAGCTGAGGTTCCAAAGTAGCCTCATGAAATAAAATCCAGAAAACACCAGCTTGTCCTAGCCAAACTAGGATTCTGGTTCCATCTTTGGCAGAGTAGAATGTAGTGGTGGCTTCCACATAGACTTGGGTGGATGTCGATATAATTGAATTCTTAGAAAATTTTGAAGGCTAAGTGTGGCCTGAACTGGTTGGTATTGTGGGGAGTCCCTGACACAAGGGAGTGTATAAGACCCATTGTCTCTTTTCCAAAGGCTTTTTATTAAGTATTCTCATGAACAATTGGAAGTAGGGACTCCTTTCAGAGATACAGGCATGCTGTTGTCAGAGAACACAAGAGGAGAACCAAGACAAACTCACTTGCATCCTGAGGCTTATACAGATTAATAGGGAGGTAAAGTCTGGGATAGGCAATATTTAAGATCTTCCCCAGTGATCTCCACCTCATGATATTCATGCCTTTGAGTGATCTCTTCCCTTGGGGGTTTGGACTAGGCATATTGACTCGATTGTAACAAACCGAAGGTGGGCAAAGCAATATGTCCCTTCTGAGACTATGCATGTAAGACAGCTTCCTTCTTTGGTTTTCACTCTCCTACTCTCTCTACATTTCTCATGAGACTGCACTGAGAGACCCATGTAAGTTAACTTGGAAGGAGACTTTTTGAGGATTGCCAATGAAGAAAGATTGGAAATCTCTTCACTCAATCAAGTCCCAAGACATGTCCAGAATTAGCTACTTTAAGCCTTGTGAGAGACTCTATCCAGACTCTGCATCTGGGCTGCTTCAGACTGTCTTCAAGAAACTCTGAGAAAATAAATAGTTTATGTCTTAAGACTTTAAGTATTTGGGAGTAGTTTTTTGTGCAGCAATAGGTAAATACTATGAACTCCTTTGCTGGAGGAAGGCAGGCCATCTGTGGGAAAGTCCTTAATCTGGTAAAATCTGGATTGTGTTGAAGAACACAAATAAATCCACCAGTACTTTGGGTATTATGCAGAAACCAAACATAAAGAGAAAGTCTTGAAAACAGCCAGAGAAAACAAGAGATATTAAATAGCAGGAAACAATAAGAGTGCTGGCTGATTTCTCATCAGAAAACATAGATGGAAGCTTAAGACAATGGAATGACATCTGTAAAACCTCCTCTTTTGGAAAGGGACAAAAGAAAGTCAAACTGGGTTTCTATATTATTTGAGTCAGCACATAGAAAATGACACATGACTGTGAGAGAAAAAATAGGACAACTATAAGATCAGTCCAGAAGACCCAGTCATCTGATGTCCAGCTTTATGAAGAAATTCCAGAGAAGTAAAAGAAAAGAGAGGAAATGTAATTATCAATAAAATAATGAAGCAAAAAGTTTTCTTTTTTTTTCAAATAAAGAAAATGTGTTTAGTGAGTAGGCTCATTAATCATATAAAATATTGGTTGATAAAAGACCTATGTGAAGATTTCTCATACCCTACTATATGAACATTTTATAACTGTGGGGGCAGAATGTGAGCATATCCCATACCCTACTATGGGGACAGAAATGACACAGAGAGAGAGAGAGAGAGAAACAGAAAGATATTCTTTAGTCATTACACAACTTAAGTCGTTAGCAGCTAGAAAACAATGGACAATTATTCAAAATTAATTATTTCTTGGGGTGGTACCTGTGGCTCAGTGAGTAGGGTGCCAGCCCCATATACTGAAGGTGGTGGGATCAAACCCAGCCTCGGCCAAACTGCAAAAAAACAAAACAAAACAAATAAACACAAAAAAACAAAATTAATTATTTCTAACCTAGAATTCTTTTTCCAGTCAAATTAGAAAAGAAATAGCTGAAGATGTTAACAAATGGAAAAACAGACCATGCCCATGGCTAGGAAGAATCAACATTGTTAAAAGGTCCATATTACATAAAGCAATTTACAAGTTTAATGTAATCCCTATCACAGCACCACTGTCAAACTTTAAAGGTCTGAAAAACATAGTACTTCATTTTATATGGAACCAGAAAAAACCTCAAATAGCCAAGATATTACTCAGAAATAAAAACAAATCAGGAGGAATCATGCTACCAGACTTCAAACTATACTACAAAGTATAGTTTATAGTGATCAAAACAGCATGGTATTGGCCCAAAAGTAGATAGGTAGATGTATGGAACGGAATTGAGAACCAAGAGATGAACCCAGACACTTATCATCATTTGATATTTGATAAGCCCATCAAAAATATAAACTGGGGGAAGGTTCCCTATTTAACGAATGGCACTGGGAGAATTGGCTGGTGACTTGTAGAAGACTGAAACTGGACCCACACCTTTCACCATTAACAAGATGAAGATGTTGCTCTTCACTCTCACTGGATAAAATATTTAAACTTAAGACATGAAATTATAAAGATTCTTGGAGAGAGTGCAGGAGAAACGCTTGAAGAAATTGGCCTGGGAGAATACTTTATGAGGAGGACCCCCTGAGCAATTAAAGCAACACCAAAAATACATTACTGGGATCTGTTCAAACTAAAAATATTCTGCACAGCCAAGAACACAGTAAGTAAAGCAAGCAGACAGCCCTCAGAAAGGGAGAGAATATTTTCAGGTTATGCTTCTGACAAAGGTTTGATAACCAGAATCCACACAGAACTCAAACTTATTAATAAGAAAAGAATAAGTGATCCCATTTCATTGTGGGAAAGAGACTTGAACAGAAGCTTCTCTAAAGAAGACAGGTGCATGGTCTATAGATACATGAAAAAATGCTCATCATCTTTAATCATCAGATAAAAGCAAATTAAAAGATATCATCTAACTCTGGTAAGAGTTGCTCACATAACAAAATCCTAAAACTACAGATGTTGGCGTGAATGTGGAGAAAAGGAAGCACTTCTGCACTTCTGGTGGGAGTGCAAGCTAATACATACCTTTTGGAAAGAAGTATGGAGAATACTCAGGGATCTAAAAGTAGACCTGCCTTTTGATCCTGCAAATCCTATACTAGGTGTATATCCAAAAGACCAAAAATCACTTTATAACAAAGATATTTGCACCAGATTGTTCATTGCAGCTCAATTCATAATAGCTAAGTTATGGAAGAAGCCCAAGTGCACATTGACCCATAAATGGATCAATAAATTGTGGTATATATATAACATGGAATATTATGCAGCCTTAAAAAAGATGGAGACTTTACCTCCTTTAAGTTTACATGGATGGAGCTGGAACATATCTTACTTAGTAGAATATCTTAAGAATGGAAGAAAAAATATCCAATGTCCTCAGTACTATTATGAAACCAATTTACAATCACTCACACTTTCATATGAAGAATAGATCACAACTTATGGCCCAAGATGGAAGAGGGAGGAGGGGGGATGGAATGGGAGGGAGGAGGTCAGATTGAGAGAGGGTGAATGGAGGGATCACACCTATGGTACATAATGCAAGGGTACATGTTGAATCTATTAGTATAGAGCATAAATGTCTTAACACAATAATTAAGTAAACAAGATGAGGTGTATATTAACAGTGTGATGTAAGCATTCCTAATTCTATATGAAATCAGCACATTGTACCTCATAAATGCATTAATGTATACATAATCTGTGTGTTTACAATTTAATAAGAAAAGAAAAAAAAAAGAACAAGATTGGGATCAAAAGGAAAAATCTGATTAATTATATACCCAACATACAATGCAAATATACAGAAATGTAAAAGAAAAAATATTGTAAGAAATCATCAGAACTGAATACTGTTAGAAATTATCTTTTCCACCCTATCTTTCTCAGGAAACCACTAAAGAACGTGTTATCTCTAATAAAGTAAACCAAGAAAGAGGAAGATAAGGAGTCCAAGAAATAGGGGCTCCAATAAAACAGAAGCAAATGGAATCATCAGATTAATGGTATGATCCTAAAAGAAATACTGCTCAGCATGCTATGAGCTCTGTCTAGTTTGGGGCATCTAAGAAACTCTGTGAGGGACTCTTTAAGTAGACAATGGTAACAGAATATCTAATATGTCTCAATTTCCTGCCATGAGAATTCACAACTGAATAAGTTTCATTGTTGTGCAGTAATGGTAAGCTCATAGAAAATAAACCACACACACAAAAAACAGTATATTGCATAGGCAACAAAGTAATCATTGGTGAACAGCACTTATATAAACTTACTGAAATAGGCATGAGTACTGATGGAACAAAAAATATAGTATATTGGGAAGTGTGTGGCACTGGTAGGGTGAGTAGGAAAGCGGGTGAATGAAAACCAGCTAAACCCCCATGTTACATTTGGGAAAGTCAATATTGAAAACTAAAAATTGAGATTGTAACAATCTAAATCAGTTCTTCATATATAGAGAGTCAAATAACAAAAAAATTGGTTCAAAACTTTTAGTTACTTAAAAGGATCAAGGTGGGGGGGTAGGGAATATGGTGGGATTTCTGTAACAAACGTTGTAAAATTATTTGACCATTTAATCTATGGAACATAAGACGATAGACATGTATAAGGCAAAAAAAAAAAAAAAGAAAGAAAAACTAACATTACAGATTTTTATAATTAAAAGACAATGATGGTATTATAAATGGTTTCTGGTGAAAATACACCCACACATGCAAACAAGACTACACTCACACACACACACAGACAACATACACATTCATACATTTGAATGTGCAAAGATACATATATACGTACTGATAAACAGATACACAGAAACACACATCCTCATGTATAGACATATGGCATATATGCATATACAAATGATTACACATATACACACATAAAACACACATATATACACAGGCTCCACACATCCACAGACATATACCTGTGGGCACGTACATGCACACTCACTTACACATCTGCACATGTACACATTAATACACTAAAAGCGTGCACACACTTAAATAATATCTCAAACTTATGAAAAGAAATGTATTTGTGTATGCTAATATGTTTTTAAAAAATCACTAAATGGAGCTAATACAAAGTATTAGCAATAATTACCTAAATGTTGTGAGATTGAGACACTTAGTTTCTGAATGTTTTTTCCATATTTTAAAATTTTTATTTGGAAAAAATACTTTGAGTATAATTTATGTAGCAACTATCATATATTTCTGTAGCAGAATGTTTTAGTATACATCACTGCTTTTTTGATGTGGCCCTTTTAATTTCTTACAAATATAATTACACAGAATGACCTTCTACAGACACTACATTCTCTGGCTTTTTCCGTAGTCTCTTTGAACATTTTGCTCTTTGAAAGGAAATATATTTTTCTGTTTCAAATCTTTAAAATCTATCAGAGAATAAATTCAAAGGTTTTTCATCAAAAAATGAAGCTAAAGGATTAGGAGCAAATAATTAAAATTGTGGTTTTTGCTAAATTTGAATGTACTGGTAGAATATTTTTGACTACATTATTTGTAACTTACTTGGAAAATTGGACTTAACAGGCTCAAAATCATTGTGGATTATTTGCAGAGGTATCTAAGGGAAGGGTTCCTTATGGAAAAAATGAAGTCTGAATATAGAGGGGAAGTTGTGAGTGTCTACAGTGTCTTAGCATGGTGTGGCTTCTTCGTATTCTTCATGTCACCAAATTCAAATGATAAAGAGACCTGGTTGACTGGTGTGGAAAGAAATGGAGTATGGTTTATACATGTACATTTACCTTTGAGGCTACTCTGCAAACTCTATCCAGGGAATAGCTATTTAACTTGAGGAAACTAGTTTCTGTTTTCATTTACAAAATCCAAGTGCAGTTTGAGAGAAAAATCAGTTTTAAAATATGTTTTCTTAAAAACATTTTTAAAAATAGCAAGGAGAGGAGGGGCATGATGGTAGACTAGAGACAGTGTCCTTATAGCTGCGTGTGGTGATATTGGGGACAAAAGACCCCAGACACATCTGGCTTGTGAGTTCTTCCCAGAATCATTCCTTCAGGGGCACAGGGAGGTATGGGACAGTTCAGGACCTCAAGACGAGGATGAAAGCAGTGAAGAAGTGTCAAGTACTTGCGTTTGGGCAGAGGCCAGCTGGCACAGCTGCAGCCTTGGCCAGCACAGTTTGCAGACAGAGAAGACCTGCCCTATAGAGTGTTTTTGTACCTGGGCACTTGGTTGAGTTATGTTGGGAGACCTTGGACAAGTGAGCGAATGATTTTGAACAGCACCCAGGTGGCCAGGACTGAGCAGAATAGAGCATTCATTGTTTGGCCGAAGGCTGGGCAACCATTGTGGGAAATCATAGGCTTGGCCCTTAGAGTCCTGCTGTGAGGCTGGTTCTGGCATACCTGATAAGTGGGCAGTCACTGCCAGGAAGATTTGAGTGACACACACTTTCCTGGGAAAGCTGCTGTGTAGCCAGGGGATGCAGTTTGGAAAGGTCAAGACATATCTATTAAGCAGGTTGAGAAGAGCTTCGGGCTCCAGACCTTGTGGGGTTTGAAGGCAAAGAAGTCAGCAAGTTGGGACACGGTCTCTTCAACAAGGCACAGGCTTCCAGTCTCCACCTTATACAGTTGTATCAGTGTTGTGTTTAGCATCTCATACCCCAGAAAAATCATGTGTTGCCCAGTCGATATATATGTGTACACACACATACACATATCTTGCTATATATACACATATATGTAACATTTTTTTCTTTTTAAAATTTTTTCTAAACTTCTTCCCCCTAGATTTTTCTTTTTCTTTTTTTTTCTTTTTGACTGTGGAATTACAATTTTTCATTGTTTCCTCGTTCAATGATAAGGGCTTCAGTTTTACTAGTTTTTTGCCTTGTTATTCCTTTCCCCCCAATTGTATCCCTTAAGATTTTCTGTTTGTTTGCTTTACTTTGAATCATACTATTTTTTGTTTTTGCTATCTATTTGGTGGAAGTGGAGGCTTGTGCCTGCTCAGGCTGGCAAAGAGCTCCAGACCTCGGGGAACCTACCCAAGGCAGCCACCCAGAGGTTGGCATTTGTGAGAGTGGGTCAAGTACCCTACTGTACACCACTATTACTCCTGTCTTTTTTTCTGTTCCTCTCTTCTTTTTTTCTATCTTCCCTTTTACTCCCACCTTTCCTTTCTCTTTTCCTTTTTTTTTTTTAACGTTTTATCCCTTCTTGCTCTTCACTTTTCTCATCCATTTAGTCCTTTCAACACCTTAGGTCAGAGGCATAGTAACTAAAGAGGAAGAGGAAGTGAAAGGACAAAGTAGGTAAGGAAACAGACAAAAAGAACATATCATGAGGCAGAAACAGCAGACAAATCCTGGCAATATTGAAAACCAGAAAAGAGCAACCCTCCCCTCTAGGGGTCATGAGTTAGCTACTGCAAAGAATTCTACCTATAAAGAAATGTTAGAAAGGGCAGAAAGGAAATTTAAAATATGGATTATTAAAACAATGAAGTAAATTGCTGAAAAAGTAGAAAATAACCAAAAGGAAATCCAAAAGCAGAACAAAAAGATGTGAATGATATGTAGAATATAGAAAGGGTATAGCAGAGCTTAAGGAATTGAAGCAGTCATTCAGGGAACTTAAAGATGCAGTAGAAACTATCAATAACAGATTAGACCATACAGAGGAGAGAATCTCAGAGGTAGAGGATAAAGCTCTTGAGCCAACTCAGGCAGTTAAAGACACAGAAAAAAAGAAAAAAAGCAGAATGATTATAGACAGAATTATGGGACTTCATGACACATTCAAACATATGAGTTATACGTAACCCAGAAAGGGAAGAAGAAATTCGAGAGGAATGAAAGCCCTACTAGAGGATATCATATATGAAAATTTTCCAAATATCACCAAGGATTCTGACACACTCCTTTCAGAGAGATATTGGACCCTAGGTCATCTGAACTCAAATAGAGCTTCTCCAAGGCACATTGTCATGAACCTGTCCAAAGTCAAGATCAAAGAGAAGATTCTGTAAGCTTCCAGGAGTAAGTGCCAATGTACTACAGGTGCAAATCCACTAGGTGACCACAGACTTCTCTTGGTTGCAGCGGTCATTGTTGTTTGGCAGGCCCAGGCTGGATTCGAACCCGCCAACTCAGGTGTACGTGGCTGGCGCCTTAGCCCGTTGAGCCACAGGCACCGAGCCAACCACAGACTTCTCAAATGAAACTTTTCAAGTCAGAAGATAATGATCATCTGCCTTTAACATACTTAAACAAAATAATTTTTAGTCCAGAATTCTATATCCTGCTAAGCTTTATAATTTACTGATATGCAAACATTAAGGAAGTTTATCACAATAAGACCAGCTCCACAGTAGATACTTAGACCTGTTCTATCACCGACCATCACAATGGACTACTAGGAAACTAAACATCCAGAAGCTAAGGACAAAAACCCAACTTTCACAATGATGCAAAAGCTAAAACTAAGCAATGTACTTTCACAAAATAAGATGACTAGAATTCCACCACACTTATTGATTCTCTCAATAAATTTTAACGGCTTGAATTCCCACTGAAGAGGCATAGGCTGGCCAATTGCATAAAAAAAGCAAAAGACATGTATTTGCTCTCTGCAGGAAACACACCTAGCTTAAAACGACTCAGGGTTAAGGGATGGAAAACAATTTTTTTGGCAAATGGGTACCAGAAGAAAGGAAAGTTTGCAATCTTCTTTTCAGATACAAGTGGATTTAATGCAACTAAAGTCTAGAAAGATAAAGATGGACACTTTATATTTATGTTCCTTGTTTAGGCAAGCAACAATACAACAAGAGGACATTTCAATTCTAGATATTTATACACCCAACTTAAATGCTCCCAGATTTTTGAAACATACCTTAATTAGTCTGAGCAATATGATATCCTATAATACCATAAAAGTTGGGGACTTTAACATTCCTCTTATAGAGATGGACAGATCCTTTAAAGAGAAACTAAACAAAGATACAAGGACCTTAAAGAGACCCTAGAACAACTGTGCTTAGTAGACATATACAGAACACTCCATCCTAAAGCTAAAGAATATACTCTTCTCCTCAACCCATGGAGTATTCTCCAAATAGATCGTAACTTAGGCACAAATCAAACCTCAACAAAATCAAAAGAATTGGAATTATACCTTGTATCTTCTCAGAGCATAAGGCAATCAAGGTGGAATTTGACTCCAACAAAAATTGTCATCCCTACAAAAAGGCATGGAAATTCTACAACCTTATGCTGAATGACAGTTGGATCAAGGAAGAGACAAAAAAAGAAATCATTAACTTCCTTGAGCATAACAATAATGAAGGTACAAGCTACCAAACCTGTGGGAATACTACAAAAGCAGTCCCAAGAAGGAAATTTATTGTATTAGATGTCTACATCCGAAAAACAGACAGCATAACAATAACCAAATGAATCATCTTGAAATAATGGAAGAGGAAGAGCGATCCACTCCCAAACCTAGCAGAAGAAAATAAATAACCAAAATTAAATAAGAAACAAAGAAATTGAAAATAAAAGAATCATTCAGAAAATTAATGAAACAAAAAGTTGGTTCTTTGAAAAAATAAATAAGATCGATAAACCATTGGCCAGATTAACCAGAAATAGAAAAGTAAAATCTTTAACAGCCTCAATCAGAAATAACAACTGACACCACAAAGATACAAGGGATTTTTTTCTGACTACTACCAAAAACTCTTTGCCCAGAAATTTGACAATGTGGAGGAAGTAGACCAATATCTGGAATCACACCATCTCCCTGGACTTAACTAGGAAGAAATAGATCTCTTGAACAGACCAATATCAAGCACTGAGACTATAAGAACAATAAAAAGCTTCCACCAACAAAAGCCTTGGACCAGTTGCTTCATATCAGAATTATATCAAACCTTTAAAGATGAGCTTGCATCTCTATTTCAGAACCTATTCCAAAACATTGAGAAGGAAGGAACCTTCCCTAACATGTTCTATGAAGCAAACATCACCTTCATTCCAAAACCAGGAAAAGACCCAACCAAAAGGATTACTACAGACCAATTTCATTAATGAATTTTGATGCAAAAATACTCAACAAAATCTTAGCTAATAGATTACAGCTACTCATTAAAAAAATTAATAATCACAATCAAGTAGGCTTGATCCAAAGGATGTAAGGCTGGTTTAACATGATAAATGTAATACATCATATCAATAGAATCAAAAACAAAGACCATATGATCCTCTCAATAGATGCAGAAGCATTTAACAAAATCCAGCATCCTTTTCTAATAAGAACATTTAAGAAAATAGATATAGATGACACATTTCTTAAGCTGATTGAAACCATCTGTGATAACCTCACAACTAAAATCATATTGAATGGAGTAAAGCTGAAAGCTTTTCCATGTAGAACTGGAACCAAACAAGGATGCCCACTATTGCCACTATTATTCAACATAGTGTTAGAAGTTCTAGCCAATGCCATCAGGAAAGAGATGGATATAAAAGGCATCCAAATAGGGGCAAAGGAGGTCAAACTCTGGCTCTTTGCTGATAATATGATCTTATAATTAGAAAATCTCATAGACTCAACCTCAAAATGTCTGGAAATGATCAGGAAATAGAGTAACGTCCCAGGGTAAAAAATCAATGTCTACAACTTAGTAGCCTTTGTATTTACCAGTAACAGCCAAATTGAGAATCAAATCAAGGCCACAATTCCCTTCACAGTAGCTTCATAGAAAATGAAATACTTAGGAATATACCTAATGAAAGAGGTGAAAGATCTTTTCAAAGAGAATTATGAAACACTAAGGAAAGAAATTGCAGAAGATATTAACAAATGGAAGAACATACCATGCTCTGGGTTGGGAAGAATCAACCTCATTAAAATGTCTATACTACCCAATGCAATCTACAGATTCAATGCAATCCCCATTAAAGCACTAACATCATATTTTGAAGAGCTGAAAAAAATAGTACTTCATTTTGTGTGGAACCAGGAAAAAAACCAGTATACATAATAATAGTAATAAATACAAAGCTGGAGGCATCCTTGTACAGCCTTCAGGCTATA
>CAUYRH010000733.1:0-23065 GCA_963574655.1 Perodicticus potto
ATCTCTCCCACTACCAGGAGCTTTGGTGTTTTCTGTATTCTTTTCTGTAAATCAATTCTGTCTTATCACGGACGGGTGGGGGGGGGGAAATAATGTAATGAAGAATAATAAAATACATGTATTTAAAAAAAAAAAAAGAAAATTTAGGACAACGGGTTTCTATATCAAGCTTTAAACTGGCTCAGTATGACCTAAAAATCACTCACTTGATCTCCTATGGCCTTTTGTTTTGGTCTTCTACTAGGAAAAAATGACAAAAATTCTACCATTACCAGAGAAGTTCTGGGGATTGAAAATGCTAGTTTAAGCAGTAATCATATAAAAACATTTATAGATTGAAAATTGTTTCAAAATGTATCTTAAAACAAACCATAACTAAAAAAATTACTATTAGAATTACTTTTGAATTGCAGGCTTATAACTTAGATTCAAATATAGGCTTTTCACATAGTGTCCCTCAGAATCCAAAGAATCCTCAGAATGCATGCAAGCATTCAAAGCAACAGAACATGATCATGCAAGTTGATCGTGAACAACTTATTTTTTAATTGTTACTTATTATTAAACTGCTGAGTTTGAATTGTGACATACATGTGTCTTTTATATGCCTGAGAAAAGTTCGTTCTTTGTAGAATTACTCTTTGAATAAAAGACTTTTTCATTTATATTTAAAAATGGCACACTGCTTTCTTACATTTCTCTTTATAGGAACATAGGTTGTTTAATCATAAAATAAGACATGTAACAAAGGAAAACTTCTAGCATAAATGAAAAAGATGAGATGAATTGTACTTGACTAGAAAATTGCATATAGGCACATCAGAGATTTAAGCATGAGTCAGGGAAATCATATTCGATGTAAATATTGAAACACATTTTTTTATTCTGATTTTGATAAACAGGAGTCCAGAATAACATTATTTGCATATTAAAAACTCTACCTCTGAAAAATATGAGAATATTTTTCCTTAGGTTTCAGTATATACAAAAAAATAAACATGATATTCCCAAAATATGAGTATAAACATATAGGCAATCTACAAAGAAACTTCAGTGTATTTATATATATTTTTATATACATATTTAATATATATGCAAAAATATATGTATACTTACACACATATACAAGATGTCCTTTTTAAATAATAGTCTTAACTACTAGGATTTTAGTTTTTATTTTTTAAAAAAAAATAAAAAATGTTCACTGCAGAAATCTTTTAAATAATACCTTTAAAGTTTGGATTCACCATTTGTTTTACATGGCAACTTAATGAGCGTATCAACTTTTAGGCCGTTGTCATAGGTATGACAGGATTAAAAGATACTTCAAACTCATCAAGCTACCCACTTGATCTATCAGTCCTTGTCAGTACATTTCTTATGAATGTTAGGTCAGCTTATGCCCGAATACTTCTATTAATGGAGAAGGTATTAAATGCTAAGACATTGTGAAAAGTCCTATTTTAATGTTTACTCTTTCTTGTAATGGTCAGCCAGAGGTGTCAGTTCTACATGCACTAACTTTAGGTCTTGCCAAGTTGGAAAACAAACTCTTACATATGTGAATCCTCCAAATATTTGTAGACAACTATAACCTAGCACTAAAAGGACAGTTGAGTCTTTTTATAGTTTTAGTCATTTACCACTGAGGACCTTCCAGTTTAAAGGTTGGGTGCCCAGATCTTACATAATTCTACAGGTCACATAATTACTGACCATATTCTATAATGAATATAACTCCGATTATGATAGGATAATATTTCCATATTGAAACCTTCCAAGACTTTTTTGCATTTTACCTCTAAGCCCAAAATACCATTACATGTTTGTCTGGACCCAATGTGTAATCTTAGATTTATTCCTATGAAAATTCATAAAGCTCATTAATTCAGAGCTCATAAAGCCAGAAAAGATCTATTAGATTCTAATTCCATCATTCAATTTATTTGTTATTATTCTCTCTATATTATATCAAATTTGTTATATTTGATATGTGGTTTTCATTCTTACTGAAATCACTTAGAAAAATGTAGAAAAATTGTGGGGTATCACAGATGGCCATCCTATACTTACCTCTTGACTATTAATGATTCTCTAAAAGCACTTGGATAAAGCTCTTTGACATTTACTGATCCATTTACCTAACCTTGATTGCACCCATATTTTCCCTATCTTGTTTAGAAGAATGTCATGGAAAGTATTACCAAATCATTTTCACCCTAACGTCACCCTGCTTTACTCCTATAAAACATCTATTAAAGATAGAAATGCAGGGCGTCGCCTGTGGCTCAAAGGAGTAGGGCGTCGGCCCCACATACCGGAGGTGGCGGGTTCAAACCCAGCCCTGGCCAAAAACTGCAAAAAAAAAAAAAAAAAGAGATAGAAATGCAGTTTTCTGTGATTTATTCTTAAGAGAATCCATCCTAACTCTGGGTGATAGTTGCTTTTTCCAATAGCAATCTTAAAAATCACTACCAGCATGGCAAAAAAAATTTTTTTTTTAAATTTTACAGATGGAGCCTTGCTCTGTTGCCCAGGGTGTAGGGCAGGATCATGATCATGGCTTACTTGCAGACTTGAACTCCTGACTCAGGCTCCAGAGTAGCTGGGACTACAGGAATGCACCATCACACCCAGCTAATTTAAAAAAAAAATTTGTCAAGATAGGATCTTGCTATGCTGCCCAGGCTCATCTTGAACTCCAGGCCCCGAGTGATTCTTCCTCCTTAGCCTCCCAATGTGTTGGGACTGTAGGCATGAGCCACAGATCCTGGCCTTATGGCTACTTATTGACTATCATCTATGTAATATGTTTAAAATATGTTATATATAAGCCCCAATCAAAACAACTCTTAAGGGTTGGAATCATTATCTCTGATAATAAAAAACATTAAGGTTTATGAAAATCAAATAATTTGCCCAGAGACTACAGGAGAAGATGTGGGGATGTGAAATTGTAAGGGCCAATTTCAAGGGATGAAGTTTGTTCAAATCCTCCAAATGAAGGACACACAGATGGCTAAACAGCTGGCAAATTGAGAAACTTTGCCTCTTTGGCCATTATAGTGGCCCCCTTTCCACTCACCTAATCATAAACAATGCCCTGCTTCCCACAGACTTAGAGGAGGATTGCCAAGATACCTGGTGGCAAAAGCTTCTGAATATAGTTGTTCCAAAATTTATGAAAAAAGAGGTAACATATAATAAGAAATCTATTGGCCACCTTAGGAAAGATTACTAAAGAGACTATAAAAATATTCAGTACAACAAAAATCCATAAATTTCTTAGCTTAAGTTTTACAAAATGCTTATGTTTTATATAGCAAAGGCATAATATGAAAACATATGTATATAAATTCATATAGAGGAGTAATGCCACAAAAATAGCCAAGATAACAATAGTGCAATGCTTGTAGACAAGTAAATTTTGTAACCTTGCTTTTGGCATTTGGACTTTGCTCTTACATTGTTAAAAGTTGTACCCCATAAATACATTAATGATCTTTGTGTTTATGATTTAATAAAAAATAAAAAAAAATGTTTTAAAGAAAGGCACCAAAAAAAAATTAAAGTTACAAAAGACTGCATCATATAAATTATCAAAATATAATGTGAATATTTATAAATTATCAAAATATGATGTGAATATTTATGTAAATACCTTCTTCCCCTTTATGAAAACAAGATACTATCTGTTCCCTTTCTTTATTCACTCCCACAGTCCAATAGGAGTTTTAAGGGACATAATTTCTTAGGTTTCTCTGTAATTAAGACTTGGAACGCATGTATAAGTACTCTTAATAATTACTTTGTTTAAGTGTAATTAAAAACCTAAAAATAATAAAGAACACATTCACTGGTTTCAAGGTTTATGAAGTACAAAAGAATAAATCATAAAAAATCTGCATCTGTCTTCTAACCATCCAATTCCCTCCTTCAGAAGCAGTTAAGTGTTAATAAATACATATAGCAAATACAAACATAAAATATACATATATATTATCTTGTTCTTAATTTATGCACAAATGGCACCTATACATAAACACACACACACACACACACACACACACCCATGCAAAGTATATTATCAGCCTTTGAATTTTTTTTTTTTCTGAGACAGAGCCTCAAGCTGTCACCCTGGATAGAGTTCCGTCACATCACAGCTCATAGCAACCTCCAATTCCTGGGCTCAAGCGAGTCTCCTGCCTCCGCCTCTCAAGTAGCTGGGACTACAGGCACCCACCACAATGCCCGGCCATGTTTTGGTTGCAGCCGTCATTGTTGTTTGGCGGGCCCGGGCTGGATTCGAACCCACCAGCTCAGGTGTATGTGGCTGGTGCCTTAGCCATTGAGCCACAGGTGCTGGGCCAGTCTTTAAATTTTTTTTTTTTTTTGAGACAGAGCCTCAAGCTGTCACCCTGGATAGAGTGCTATGGCATCACAGCTCACAGCAACCTCCAATTCCTGGGCTCAAGCGAGTCTCCTGCCTCTGCCTCCTAAGTAGCTGGGACTACAGGTGCCTGCCACAACACCCAGCCTTTTTTTTTTTTTGGTTGCAGCCGTCATTGTTGTTTGGCGGGTTCGGGCTGGATTCGAACCCGCCAGCTCAGGTGTTCATGGCTGGCGCCTTAGCCCGTTGAGCCACAGGTGCCGAGCCAGCCTTTGAACTTTTATTAGAAAATTGGCATCATTCTAATCTGAATTTAGTCTTCCCTTCTTATTGATTTGTGGGAAGAAATACTGATCACATGACTAACTACTAATATTTTCCCCCAGATTGTATTTGTCTTTTGACTTAACTTATGGTATTAATGCCAGAACAACATTTTCCATCTGTAAGCAGTCAAGTGCATCAATTCTTACATTTATAACTTCTAAGTTTCAAAAGCATTTTGCAATCTAAGACTATGAAAAAGATTCTCCTGTGGCTTCTTAGTGCTTTGATAGTTTTACCTATTTTTTCTCTTTCGAGACAGTGTCTTGCTCTATTGCCAGGGCTAGAGTCTAGTGGTGTCATCATAGCTCACTGAAACCTCAAACTATTGGGCTCTGGTGATCCTCCTGTTTCAAACTCTTGAGTATCTGAGACTATAGGCATGTACTACCACACCCCCTAATTTTTCTATTTTTTAAATAGAGACAGGCTCTTGCTGCGTTGCTTAGGCTGGTATCAAATTCCTGGCCTCAAACAATCCTCCCATCTCAGCCTCCCAAAGTGCTGAGTATGAGCCATCATGCCTGGCTTGGTTTTAAAATTAAATCCCTGATCTATTTGGAATTTATACTGTTGTTAGAGTGAGGTATGAAACCATCTTTCTATTTTCCCTAGAGGACTATGCCAGTGACCTAACATAATTTATTATTCTTATTCAGAAACTACTTATCTAATTTTTCCATATGAACCACAGGACTTATTTGTGTGGTTCAAAAAGAAAAAAACTTGCTGGTATTTTTATTTGGATGCTAATTAAAAGCATTGTTTGCCGTAAGGAAACTGATATTTTCATGGAAAAAAAATACAATAAAATTAGTTCTCTACCTACACCAACCCAAAATTGAACTTTGGAAGAAGAAAAGGCATAATATGAAAATATATGTATAAATTCATATGGAGGAGTAATGCCACAAAAATAGCCATAGTAATTCTAAAAAAATAATTTTAGAGTCACATTGTCAAGTTTCACTAAAAGTCAGTTGTAAGTTTTGAAATGAATTACACTGATTTCCTAGATTGAAAAATTTCTAAATGAATTGAAGAGACATCTAGAATCCCACTTTGTTGTTGCTTTTTATTATTATCATTTTTACATTAATATTACTTCATAGTCAATCTTCTTTCTCTCTCTTCTTTTTTTTTTAATTGTTGGGGATTCATTGAGGGTACAAAGAACCAGGTTACATCGACTGCATTTGTTAGGTAAAGTCCCCTTTATAATTGTGTCCTGGCCCCCAAAGGGGCTTTGTTTTATTTTGTTTGCAAAGGGGTCTTACTCTGTTGTCTGGCTAGAGGGCAGTGGTGTCATCATACAACTTCAAATTGCTGGGCTTAGCCTCCTCCTAAAGGCTAGGATTAAAGGCATGAGCCACCCGACATGGTCTTTCCTAATTTTTGATGTCATCTATGAACATTACAAACCTAAGCAGGATTTTCCCCTTTATTTATTGACATTATAGCTCAAAAACCAGATAGGTACCTTTAGCTGTTTTAAGCATTTTGGTAAAGCCCAAGCTTATTTTTAGTTTTAGATTCCCAGATATTATTCCCATTCACTTGTTTGCAAATCTTTGATTCTGTAATGTTCTTTAAAGTCATAAGCATTAATATCTGCTGCTCAACAGTTATTTCTAGAATGTCTAGAACTACTCTCCTTTTTCCTAGTCTTGATTTTAAAACTGTCATAAATTTAAGATCAGCTGAAAATCAGGCTCTGAATAAGCAAGGTTTTGTTATCACCTTAAAGAATTAAGAATAAACAAACTCTCCCTCATCTGGCAGTTTGGAAATAAATGTTCCAGTTTATCCACTATTCTCGTGGAAAATGCATTGGAAAGACATCATTAACTTTTGAAAAGAACAAAATTCACTTAGTAAAGTTTCACAAGAGAACTATACTAAACAAATTGTTCTACAATAATAGTAATCACAGCAAACACTTCTATGCTATTTATCATGTCCAAGGCATTGTTCCAAGTGCTTTATAAACATTAAATAATTGACTCCTCAATGATTTAGAAGATACTTTTAGATACTAAAGTATTCCATAGCCTTAAGGATAAATACTAGCTGCTAATGTATGAACAAGTATGACAGGAAGGATTTAGGTGTCAGAGTATAGGATATTACAGCTAATTATAAATTGGACAATTTTATGATCAGATTTAATCTCTCCAACTTCACAAAAACATACAAAAGCTAGTGAGTTATGAAATTTTGTCTGAATGTAATTTCTGTTTTACTAGATAAAACTGTCTATTTTCTAAAACCTGTTAGTTTGCCCATAAGTCTTATTCTAGAGATATCTCTAAATATGCTCATCCATTGAAATACACATTCAGGGTTAACATCAACAAAACATCAAATAAATCTTTATGGACACCCATAGAGATTTGTAAATGGAAGGGTTATATATAAAAAAAGATAAAAAATAAATGATATTAATAGAACTCTAATAAGTAGCTGATTTATAAACTGATTTTATAACACAATCTTTAGAATGAGACATACTTCTACATTGTAGGAATGACTTCTTCAATATTACATTTATTAAAATTCTACCATGGACCAAGTTTATAAAGTTGATATGAATTCAGAAGCATAAGAACTCAAGCAGTCCTAAAGATTTTAACAATTGATTACTTATATAAAGAATTACCTCAAATTTTAGTTTTATGTATTGCTTAAATCACAAATTAATATGCAGGTCTTCACTTAGCAATTAAAAGACCCATTGAGCTTAATTTCAAAAGTTTGTTAGTATATGAGAGGTACACAGAAACTTTCTGTATCACTTCAGCAACTTTTCTGTTTGAAATTATTTCAAAATAAAAAGTTAAAAAAAGTAAGGTATCCGCTCTGTTTACTTTGCATATAATCAAACTACTAAAAAATGTAGAGTGTTACATTTTTACTTTAATGATCATCATTTATTTCCCTTTTAACAAGGCTATTAAAAGTAAATATCCTGTGCAGCACCTGTGGCTCAAAGTAGTAGGGCGCCAGCCCCATATGCCAGAGGTGGCAGGTTCAAACCCAGCCCCGGCCACAAACTGCAAAAAAAAAAAGTAAATATCCTTTTCTATCAATAAGTTGTAGACAAATCATTCTCTCTCTTATCCTCTCTCCAACATATATATTAGAACATTCAGATTTTCAAAAAATGAACCGGGGAATACAATGGTACAACTAGTTTGGCGTGAAGTCTGATTTTAAAGTAAAACATTTATCTACCTTGCGATTAGCAATTTCACTCTTAGGTATCTACTCAAGAGAAAAACATAAACTTAGAAAAAAACTTATATAAAATGTTGATAGCAGCTTTACTGATAGCTATAAACTGGGCAATAATCAAAATGTCCACTGACAGGTGAATATAATAAAACTGTGGAATATTCATACTCGGCAATAAAAAGGAATGAACTACTGATACAACAAAGTGCAGTGAAACAAGCTAGACAAAAAAGAGGATGTCCAAGAAGAGCAGAACTAAACCATGGTGACAGCAATCAGAAAAGAGTTGCCTCTTGAGGAGCAGGAGCCTGAAAGGGGCACAAGGAAACTCTGGAGTGGCTGAACTGCTCTCTACTGTTTTCCATATATACAGTGATTACATATTACAAAAATAATGCACATAAACTCTACTTCTATTGAAATGAAAATTATACTTCCATTGCAAATATATTTTCTAAAAGGGAAAGTAACAGGAAAAAAAGAAAAGAGCTCTACCATTTCTATTATATTTTCAGGATACTTACCTGTCTAGGAGCTGATCATGTTTTTCTAAAGCATCCTTTTCAGCCATCACTGCTCGGTCCTTTTCAGCTAGAGCATTATCCCTTGCCTCTCGGAGATTTCTAAAATTTAAACATACTTTTCAGTTATTTCAAGTTATTTACCTATTAAAGACATTATATACAATATATATATCTGTCTGGCTTGGCCTCCTGTCTCCAGTATCACACAGCACTCTAGGTGCAAACATGGCCTATTTATAAATGTCATGCTGCCTTTTTTCACGACTTCTCTCCACATGGGTCAAAGGGAGGACTAAATAGTTTGTACATACAGTAACTTGCTTAATCCTTATCTTGATTCAGTGAGAAAGGATATACATATTTCACTCATATATTATTCACAAGAAAACCAAGGTTTTGAAAGGTTAATAAAATATTTTAAGTGACACATATATTATACAGATCACAAGATACAAAATGGCTCTGGGAGGCCAAGACGGGTGGATTGCCTGAGCTCACAAGTTTGAGACCAGCCTGAGCAAGAGTGAAATTCCATCTCTAACAAATAGCCAGGCACTGTGGCGGGTGCCTATAGTTCCAGCTACCAGGGAGGCTGAGGCAAGAGAATCGTTTGAGCCCAAGAGTTTGAGGTTACTGGGAGCTGTGAAGCCACTGCACTCTACTGAGATCAACAAAGTAAGGGTCTGCCTCAAAAAAAAGATAAAAAACGGAATTGAAGTTTAGCACATGGGCAAAATACCAGCTAAAATGGCAGACCTTGCAATTGTAGTCATATAGGAACAAAAGAGAAGGGGACACAGAAGGGCCGACAGATTAGGAGAAAGTAGAATGGACAAAGAACTAGAGGTCCTAATTATAAACATTAAATAGAAGTAGCTATACAAGACTAGAGATTGCTATTTGAGAATGATGACTTGGAAGCAAAATAGTACTTTCAGCAGCAGAATTTTATTTTATTAGACAAGGTGTGACAATTAGAGTGGCTAAAATGAAGCAGAGCCGACATAAAGGTTAAAATTAATGTAGGGTTTAAGAAGTATGAGGACCGGTATTAGAAAAGTCATCTAGTTATAGTGGTGATGATAGTAGGAACTGAAATAGAAAGAATACATTTAAGGTCAGTTAAAACTGGGAAGTGTACAAAAGTTGGCAGGTAACAGCAGTAACTAATTAGGAGACTATACAGCCTGGTATTAGCCTTCAAACAAGAAAATGTTTGTTTGTTTCATCAAGGTGAAACTTTGGATCAAGAAAAATACCAACAGTAAGCTTCTTTCAGAGAATCACTTATTTCTTTATATCTCTTTCTCTAACAGAGTTATAACATAACTAGAGTCTAACATAAATAAATGATTTTGCTCACTTAATCCCTACAAATTCATTATTTTTTATTTTCTAATCTATGTCAGAGCTGAGTAAATTGAAGTTTAGAGAGCTTCTGTACCTCAGCCTGTTAAACAGCCATAATTTGAATATAGCTATGTCTTCCCCCATAACCAGTACTTTTTATATCATATGACCTCCATGAATATTTGGATAGGATATTAGAATTTGGCTTTTTATTATTCATGGAGAATGTCAGTAGGGAGTCATGAATGCCCATAGTTTGAATAAATCTATGTAATGAATTTTGGACAGAAATGCTGTAATGGTTATACTTGTTGTGCTGATTCTCAATACAATCTTTTGCATGGTGATGCTAACAATAAATTTAAAAATTTAAACATGTCAACCATTAGTGATTCACAAGTAAAACAGTTTCAAGCCAGCAATAAAATAGTTTAAATTAGAATATTCCCAACATAAAGAAATGAAAAATATTTGAGATAATGGACCTGCTCACTTTGTATCTACCCTTTGAATATGTACAATTATTGTGTCAATTAAACAAAACAGTTGGAGTACAAGTAACTCTTATTTAAAAAAAAAACTATGTTTGCATGTTTTTATCTAAATGAAAGTGCATTCTAAAGTAGGCATCACAAAATGGCACACTGTTATTTTCTGATGTCATCCTGATTGCAATGATTTTCAAAAATATCCTACTATGGATAGCACGTGTGGCTCAAAGAAGTAGGGCGTCGGCCCCATATGCTGGAGGTGGTGGGTTCAAACCCAGCCCCGGCCAAAAAAAAAATCCTACTATTATCAAACCAGCTAAAACATAAAAAATTAATTTTATAGATAGAATAAAATCCTTGAAGTATATTAAACATTTATATATTTTTCATTCCTAGATGACTAAATCACCGTAAGTTGGTTTCAATTTTCATTTCTCAACTATAGCTCCATTATTCTGTTATTTCAGTTGCATAATTCCAAGTAGGTTACATTTACAGAACTAATTAATCATAAATGCTTAATTGGTAGATGGAGCGGCTTAAGTCTTTAACAGTATTACCTTTCTTGCAACAGTGGGTATTAGAAATAAAAGCAGAACACAGGGAATGAAACAAAACCCAGAACACCAGGGTTTATAAGAGGAGGCACAATTAGAGTCACTAGTACACTCTTCGTGCCACACTCTGCATCATCCAGCCAACCCTAAGTGCTGTGGGAAGGAATAAATAAATTCTATGACTACAAAGAGAGGAGTTCATGATTTTTAACTGGAGTTAAGAGAGAAAGAGAAACATTTCAAAAAAGTGACGTTTAAGTTGAAACCTGAAGGACAAATAGGCAAGGCAATTCAGAAAGAGAAAACTGAAATGAACAGGGTAAAGTGCCAGAAGCCGAGGCTTCTGCAACAGGCTCTTCTCATAGGTATTTGTGGGAACCTGTGTAAACCATTCACAGGTAACTGTTTCCTGTATAAACCATAGGAGGTACCATCCCCTCCATATCCATGACACAACCTGCACTCTTCATCAAAAAGCATCTAATTTCATACAAGGAATAAAGACATACTTTCTCTAATATTATCAATTCACATGTTTCGAATTAAGTCTGAGAGAGATAAACCAAACATACTCTTCCACTGACAATACAGTAATACAAAGCATATAGAGTGTTTCCCATGTGCCAGGAATTGTTCTAGGCCCTTTACATATCATAACTCATTTAACTGTCACAACAATCTCACAGTGTAGGTTGCATCATTACCTCCATTTTATAAATGAGAAGACTAAAACCTAGCGAGGTTCAGTATGACTCTAAGGTCACAGAGCAAGGAAGTTATGGAGCCTGCGTGTGTACCCAAACAGTCCGGCTCCAGAGTCTGTGCTCTAATCTTCCTGTGCTGCTTCTCTTAAGATGTCCTTTGTTTCACACGTTTCCTTCTGGGGAAATTCCAACATCATTAAATTTATATTATGTGATCAACTCATAGCAAAAATAGATGTTCAATCATAATAAGCCTTGAAAGGATTGTGAACATAATTATACATTTGCTTTTATGGTCCACAGCATGTAACATGCTCTTTCAAAATTAGACTGGTTTGATAAAACACCAGAAGGATTATATTCCTGCCACAGATAAAACACAAACTTTTCATATAACTAATAAATTATCCATTTCTAAATGTTAAGTACATTAGAAAATGTAACAGAAATACAATTACAGAACAAACAGCAGGAATACAAATGTTCTTTAAAAGAGACACTTAAAAAATTGACAGAAGCTATCTGTAGCATGTACAAACTAATGAATCTAAAGTTTTAAAAGTCCAGACTAAGTATATAATCAAATGTAACTGTAATAACAGAGAAAGATTTTATAAAGCTAACATTTGACTCCAAAACTGTCAGGCGATATGACTTCTTCTTTCCTACTAACTCCATGTATCTCCCACAAACACATATACATCTATCCTATGTTTCTGTGTGGAAGGTAGATTCAAAGGAAAGATAGAAGAAAAAGCAAAAGCAATCAATCATTAATCAATTCTATGCGCAATGCAAAGGGAAACGGAGATGCCCTTACATGGTAACTAGAATGTCCAAATAATTTATTTTTCAACCTAAAAATAACATATTTAGAATACATTTTTTGAGTGCTACTAACAATTATGCTAGAGAAACAGGCATAAACCAATACTTTTCTTGGATAAACCTGGAGATATGGTTACTTAAATTATATAATATTCAATTGAGAAAATTAAAGAGTTAAGTTCTTAAACATGTCCCTACATAAAAGGGTTTTCATATTACAATAAAGTAGACACATTTTATATGCACTACAGTACTGTTCGTGCAGGAAATGATTCAATATATCTAAGTTTATCTAAAAGTATCTTATAATTAAAACTTGAAAACCTCAGTACAAAACATACATAACAACAGACTATTCTACATGATAGAGTGTTTTCTTAATAGTAGATAATAAATTTCATAGTACCAACCGGCCAAATCTAAATTTATATCTGAAAAATGGTAAGAAAAATGTTAGAAGAATGTCAGAAACTTTAGAAAACTTTGAAATTCTAATAGGAACAAATCAGAGTTTGGCAATGCCAGGAGCACTTCTTAACCTGAATAAATACCACTAATGCCTCAGAATTTGAAATTTACCAAGAATAAATAGTAGGGGTAAAAAAAAAAAAATGGCTGTCAAAATTGCTCAGCAGGCACAACTACTAAGCAATCCATTCTTTTTCTTCTCTGCCTTCATGTGAAAATATTTTTGGCTAATAAAAGTAAATTATTTTTTGCAGTTGGAACAAAAAAGGATTGAAACAGGGTGTTTTTTATTTATTTATTTGAGACAGAGTCTCACGATGTCGCCCTCAGCAGAGTGCTGTGGCATCACAGCTCACAGCAACCTCAAACTCTTGGGCTTAAGTAATTCTCTTGCCTCAGCTTCCCAAATAGCTGGAACTACAGATGCCTGCCACAACGCCTGGCTACTTTTTGTTGTGGCTGTCGTTATTGTTTAGCTGGCCTGGTCCGGGTTTGAACACGCCAGCCTTGTTGTTAGCTTTTATAAAAAAAAGCTGATTGGCACTGTAACCCCTGTGCTACTAGTGCCAAGCCTGAAACAGGCTGTTTTATGTGACAAGTTTATTTATAGGGAGCTGTTTGAATTAATCACCTTTACCTCCAGATTCTTCTTCTGGAAAAAACATAAAACTGTTCATTTCCCTATCTTATGCCTTTAAGATGGTAAAAAAGATTAATAGAACGGTTCCAAGTATATTATCTTCTTTTTATACACAATGACCAATAATTTTACATTTAATTAACCTAAATGATTGAACAGTAAATAAATAGGACATAAACACTAAATAACCAAAGTAAAAATATTATATAAAACTTCTTAGGTGGAGCTATGCATTTTATGACTAGAAACATTTTGACATCACTGTTGAATAAAATGCTACATTTTCCTATCTTTCTTTTTTTATTGTCTTTATTATTAAATCATAGCTGTGTACAATAGTGCAATCAAGGGGTACAATGTGCTGGTTTCATATATAATCTGAACTATTTTCATCAAACTGATTAACATAGCCTTCCTGGCATTTTCTCAGTTATTATTTGAAGACATTTGTATTCTGCATTTAGTAAGGTTCGCCTGTACCCTTCTAAGATGCACCATAGGTGTGGCCCCACCAATTACCCTCCCTCTACCCCAACCTCACCCCTCCCCTCCCCTCCTTTGCCCCTTTCCCCATATTCTATTTTTATTTCCATTGATGCTGTGGTTTGAAAGTCTATCACCTCCCAAGCCCATGTTGAAATTTAATTGCCATTGTAATAGTATTAAGAGATGGGTTCTTTGGCTTGGCGCCTGTGGCTCAATGGGCTAAGGCACCAGCCACGTACACCTGAGCTGGCAGGTTCAAATCCAGCCTGGGCCCGCCAAACAACAATGACGGCTGCAACCAAAAAGTGGCCGGGCGTTGTGGTGGGCGCCTGTAGTCCCAGCTACTTGGGAGGCAGAGGCAGGAGCCTCGCTTGAGCCCAGGAATTGGGAGGTTGCTGTGAGCTGTGATGCCATGGCACTCTATCCAGGGTGACAGCTTGAGGCTCTGTCTCAAAAAAATAAATAAATAAATAAAAGAGCAGTGGTTGCTGGGGGCAGAGGTGGGGAGGGCAGGACTACAAGGGATGGCACAGGAGTTTATTTGGAATTTGGAACTGTAGTGGTAGTTACATGAATATAAATGTGTATAAAAGTCATAAAACTGTATACCAAAGAGTACATTTTTCTGTCTATTAATTTAACATTTTTGAAAGGAAGAAAAAAGTCTTTAGGTAGAGGAAAGAAAGCACTGGTTGGAGACGGGATGTGGTGGCACATACAGACACCTCCAAGGGTGGTTCCCAAGAGCCAACACTGCTCTCTGAAACCCAAAGAACCAAGTGACCACCACTCAGAGTACTGGGAGGAGGGCGCCAGGCCATAGGGCAGCAACAGGGATGCTGGGGGGAAGCTGGACCCCTAAGCATCAGCAGGAAGAAGGAGCAAAAAGGGACTTAGTTAGGGGCAGGATGTCAGGCCAGGCCTGCTAGGAGGGGGACTTCTTTCTCCCTGAGCAGCCCCCTGACCTCGGCTTCCCACGGGCCTTGGACCTGGGAAGCTTGAATGGCATCTTAATTTCTTCAGGGCTCTCACGCCTCTGGCAGGCCACAGGGCCTACACCCCAAGCAGGACAAAGGGTGGGCGCTGGGATGGAAGCAGGAGCAACGGCCAAGCATATCTCCCTTTACGCCCAACTCAGATCTTCCCAAGTGCAGGCAGCCAGTCCGTGCCATTCCTGGTTTTTCTGGAGAAGGTATCGCTGGGCATGCAGGCAACGTCTGCAACACCAACACTGAAGAAAAGCCAAGGGAGGGACAGGTGTCTGAGGTCCCTGAGTAACCCAGAATGGCCAGCAGCTAGACCTGCAGAGGCCACAGGTTGAGTAGGAGGACCTGTGAGACTGGGTTCTGGGGTGAGTGGTCTGTCCAGGGAGCTGGGGGAGTCGAGTGACACCGAGAACACAGGCTCAAGGGCGGCCTGTAACCCTAGGAAAGGACGCAGAGGCTGGAAGAAGCAGCAGATGCTGCCGGCACACTGAGAAGCGTTTCCTGTCCTGAGTGTAGTCTCTCTCATTGCAGGAATCCCCTTTTCCTGAAGCTCCAGCCTGCTGCTATTTATTTGTACATGCTGAACCCCACCTTCCAGGGTGCTGGGAAGCCCTCCTCTGCCACAAAGCCTGATTGTGCTGTAACACCCTCAGGCCCAACCCTGAGAAGCAGCCTGCCTGGGGGAAGACAGATTGTCCCAGGGACGAGAACGCAGGCAGAATTAAAGACACATTCTTCAATAACAGATCTTTGTTAGGGTGAAGCGCAATCTTCTAAGGACAGGCAGAAAGATAGGGGTTCCGGCCCATCACCCCACCAGCAGGCCCTTCAGCAGGTGAGCTATGGCCAGTGGATTCTGGACCAGGCCTCACCACAGGCCTCAGATAAATCAGCATGGTATTCTACTCAATTATCCACTTATAAAAAGACTAGTAACATTTTCCTAAAGTGGGACATATGGGTGAAAGACAAGTTACAGAAAATGGCAGAACTTTCTTCCCAAAAGGAGACAAAAAATTTTATCGTTCTACCCCTCCCCCCCTCAAAAAAGCTGATCTCCCCTAAGCTATGATGATTTTGGAGATTCATACATGATGATTTTTCTTAGGACTTGAATGTGGGCTTCCTTTCTGCCCTCAAACATCTCTCAGCAAAAGCTCTGCTTAGAAATTATTTTTAAATGGCTTACACCCCCCATGACAAAGTACATCTAATACACACAAAAATAGCCCATGGGAGTTTGGACCTTGGAGCCCTGGACCATTTCAGCTTTACACAGAGTTAGGTGCGTGGTGTCCTGGACACCAAACCCAAAAGATAAGAGGGCTCCCCACATGGATGAGGTTCCTACGCTCCAGCAGGGACAGGAGGCAAATGAATCTGCTTCTTCAGGTTTGGCTGCAAGAGCCAGAGCAGCAGTTCTGGACTAGGCTGGGGGGCACTCTGGGAGGATGTTGAGGGCCATGTACCCCACTTCCTGCCAGCTGCTCCAGCCTCTGCTCCCACCTCCTGCGTACTGTGAGGCTGGCTCCTCTCCTGCAGTGGGGAGGCAGTGAAGCTGATGGTCCTAAGAGCAACTGCACACCCTGCCCTCTGAGCGCCCGCTCTGCCTTCTGTCCCCCACGCAGCATTCCGAGTTCCCCAGGCTCCCTCCATCCCAGAAGGCCTCTAACTAAAAGCCATGGGCAAATGGCTGCACAAACGATGAGTCATTACCAGTAATTGCCCCTCACCTCCCACTAACCCTGAGACCTCCCCTGAACAGGTAGGGAAGGAGAGGAGGGGAAGGCAGGAAAGCCACTCAGGGTCCTTCATCCTGTCCCACTTGGCTGCCCTTGGACCCATGCAGGTCAACTGGCCACCATCGTTCCTGCTCTTCAACCAGAGGCCTCCTCAGCAAGTGCCTCAGACCTGAAAACCCTGTGAGTTCCACAGCTCAGGACCTCTTAGTTTAGGCATTATTGACCCTTTCCACATTGGAGACTCAGCACAGCTACTGGGAGGAACCCCATGGGGCCCCCAGTCTGGCATCCTCACAGTATAGACCTCACCGCTCAGTTCACACAGGACATCGGCATGGCCCTAGAAGAGAGAGTGTATGTGGTAAGGGGTAAGTGGATCTGGGTTCTGCGCCTGGCCCTTCCCCTGGATTGCTGAGCACCTTCAGCAAGGATCTTGACCTCTCTGAGCCCTGACTTCCCTTTGAGTATAGCAAGAATAACCCCAATCTTCACCTGGAAGGTCGCTCCGAAAACCAGATGAAATAACATACGCAGTACTCCTCTGAGACACAGAGGACACGCGGATGAAATTGTTATCACTGCAATAAGCACTTTTCAGAGACACGTGCAGCCCAGATTCTAGTCCCACTGTCCTCACTAGTTCTGTGAAGTTACACACTCTTTTCAATTTCTCTCTGCCTCAGTTTCCTCAACCGAATTCAAGTAGTATCTCTAAGGTCCTCCTAGGAAATAAGTGTGTACTGTGCATGCTTTTATTTATGTATTATATGTGTGAATATACACCAGGGTTCCTCAGCCTCGGATACAGATATTTTGAGCCAGAAAATTCTTTGTTGCAAGGGACTGTCCCATGCACGGTGAGGTATTTCACCGCATCCCTGACATCTACCCACTAGATACCAACAATACATCCCCTCTTTCCCCTCCCAAGTCAAGCAACTGAAAGAATCTCCGGACATTACCAAATATCTCCTGGGGGACAAAAGCGCCCCCAGTTGAATTGAAAAGTACTCATGATGCGCAGGCAACAGAATAATATGATGCAAACTTTGATAGATGAAGAGGTAAGCTGGGACCAGTAGAGGAACTAATTTCCGTGCACACAGCCCTTGAAATGTGCTCACAGAAACTTTATGGGGAAGGAGACTACAAACACACACAGGACTTTTGAGCTTCGTTACATCTGTAAAACGGTCACTGTGCTTATAAAGACCGCCTGCAGACTTAATTTGGCATATACATACAAAGTCCCATTTACTGCATAAACTCACAGGGCCTGAAATCCCCGGGACTGGTCCAGCCTGGTGGAGAAGGTGCTGGGAACGTGGCCTAGGGCAGAAGAACACAGGGGGTTCTGTGCACTCCCCCACCAGGCAGCCCGTGAGCTCGCTGCGGGAAAGGAAGCTTTCCTTTCCCTGCAGCCAGGCAGCAGGCAGTGGTGGTCGTTCCCAGGGAGGGCATTTTGCCAAATGTGCAATTCCCTTTGACTTAGTAAGTACATTTGACCAAACTTCTCAATGTGCTGTTTTCCTAGTTCAGCAGAGCTAGTGGTCAACAAGGATTGTGCACATGGACATGAACCCACATGTACATTAACTACCTACTTTGTTAATTTAAGTCAAAATGAACAATAATCATCATAAGATGGAACACAAAAGTTCAAAAGAGGGACTGGTAAAGTGGAGGAGGGGAAGTGAATGCTTTAAAGAGAAGTCTGTTTACCCTGAGTGTTTAAAAACCAGAATCCTGAACTCCCTTTTTACCTCATTACAACTTCTTTAACATTTGTTTTTAATTTATTCAAGATCATAATCTTCACTGAGGACCATATATGAGCCAAACTTGAACTCCAAAACCAAGCTGGGCCTTTTGTTCTGCCTGCGTTAATTAGTGTACAAAGGGGCATCTCATTTCTCCCCTCCCCCGGCAGTCTGAAACACTGGTTCCTATTTACATAACTAACAACTAACATTAGGATGGGGTGCAGACGGGCTTGGAGGGTGACTGGCTCCAGGACAGGTATCAGGAAATTAAGGTTCTGATTCTGTCTGATTCTCTGGGCGCCACTGAGAAGTTATTTCAAGCACTGAGCCTCATCTTTAAATAAGTCAACAACTAGTTTCCTGCTAGCTGGATGCACTGAATAAATTAACCAGAATTCTGAAGACCTACAGTATTTGAACTTGAAAATGAAGTACCTAGATGAGAGAGGTACCACAGACCAAATCCATAGATTTGGTTTCTGTAGAATACAAGTCCCGTGAGATGCCGCCTGGAGAAAAAAGTTCTATGATTCCTTCACTCAGCAAATATTTATACATTCCTGGTGCTAAGAATACAATAGGGAACAAAACAGACCCACCTCCTGGCTTCTTGAGCAGGTTAAGGGTCCAGAGGAGATAAGCATATATCAGATAATTATTGGGCCACATATTGACCAAGAAATATGTGAAATGTGCTCATGTAGAGACAGCTGAGAATTTACAACAGGGAACCTCATCTAAGGCTGGGAGGCAAGCAAGTAAGAGGCAAGACTCAAGTATGGGAGGTTGGGTAGTGGTGAAGAGCAGAGTTCCAAACGCAAGGAAAGCCTTGGTCAAGTACGCCGGAGGAACCCTGCATAATGCCCTCCCCTCTAAGAGACTTGGGGTGCACACTGGCATGTTAAAGGCCTGAGAAGTCCTGCAGAAATGAAGCCCAGTGTGTTCTACCTATTAACATCCCAAGGATGTTACTCTGGGAAGTGCTGATAGAGGCACTATTGTTCTCACAGCCTATACAAAACTTCACTATAAAACAAAAGCTCTTGTTCATATAACTGGAAAACTATCATGTGTCCTTTCAGAACAGCCAAAATACCTTGGAGTTGCTAATGTAATTCTCAAGTATTTTCCTTGGCACAGGCCTATAAAACCATATGGCCTCCACAACTGCTCACATACTCCCAGTTTCACAGATGAAGCAAAGTCCACAGATAAAAACCAGCAGGCCAGACTCACAGTTCTACCTCCAGCACAGACCGCTGCTTTATTTATTTTCAAAGGATGTACAGCCTCAACTCTAGTATGAATTCAGAAAACTTCCATAAAAAGCAAAATAAAACTGATCAACTACCAATGATCAACTTATCAAAAATTATACACCGAAAGATTCTAGAAGTGAACAAGGGTTTCCTTTGTTAACCTAAAAAGCAGCTAGGAAGAAGAAAGGTTTTTAGTGTTTATTTTCTTACATACTGTGCATAAAAGGGGCAAATAAATAAACAATCACAGATATTCACACATGTGGAAAGAAGGCAGACTTTGTGTGCAAGGTACTATGTTAGGGACAACAATAATCAAAAGACAGATATCATAGCCAGGGTCTGTAAGAACATGAACTCTAGGGCGGTGCCTGTGGCTCAGTGAGTAGGGCACCGGCCCCATAGACTGAGGCTGAGGGTGGCGGGTTCGAGCCCGGCCCCAGCCAAACTGCAACAAAAAAACAGCCAGGCGTTGTTGCGGGCACCTGTAGTCCCAGCTACTCAGGAGGCAGGAGAATTGCCTAAGCCCAGGAATTAGACATTGCTGTGAACCGTGTGACACCATAGCACTCCACACGGGGCGATAAAGTAAGACTCTGCCTCTAACAAAAAAAAAAAAAAAAAGAAGAAGAATATAGGACTATATTATAGTCCAAAAGAATATGGACTATAGGCCAGGTTTGCTGGGTTATGCCTGTAATCCTAGCACTCTGGGAGACTGAGGTGGCTGGATTGCCTGAGCTCAGCAGTTCGAGACCAACCTGAGCAAAAGTAACACCCCGTCTCTAAAAAATAGCCAGGCATTGTGGCAGATGCCTGTAGTCCCAGCTACTCGGGAGGTTGAAGCAAGAGGAGTGCTTAAGCACTAGAGTTTGAGGTTGCTGTGAGCTATGATGCCACAGCACCCTACAGAGAGCAACAAAATGAGACTCTGCCTTAAAAAAAAAAAAAAAAAGAATATGGATTCTAGGCCAAGTGCGTTGGCCCA
Source organism: Perodicticus potto (assembly GCA_963574655.1). Classification (NCBI taxonomy): domain Eukaryota; kingdom Metazoa; phylum Chordata; class Mammalia; order Primates; family Lorisidae; genus Perodicticus; species Perodicticus potto. The sequence continues at coordinate 20,735 of CAUYRH010000733.1, forward strand.
TGTCTATAATTCTAGCACTCTGGAAGGCTGAGGCAGGAGGATCACTTTAGGTTGGGTCAGGAGTTCAAGACCAGTCTGAGCAAGAGTTGAGAGCCCATCTCTGTTACCAAAAAAAAGAATATGGACTCTAGAAAACTAGCAATCTAAAATTATATATAAGTAAGTGCCCTAGCAATGGTGCAACAAAGAGATTAAATTTTATAGGGACTCATCCTTAAAAATTCAGGACGGCTAAAGGGGATAACCCTTATTACCCATTATTAACAAAGCTCTTACCATGCACTTACGCATAACCTTATTCAATCTTTGCTTTGCAACTAAGAGGTAGGCCCTAAGAAAATATCAAAACATGGCTTTAAAAAAAAACATATCTTCAGCCTCAATATTCAGGGGAAATCTATTATCCAACTTCTGCTTCAAGCTTCAGAAGGCCTGAACTTCTGCCTGATAAGTGACCAACATATCTAATTAGTGTAACAATGTGAGAAATAAGGAAATAAAGCATGTTTGGATTTGCTGTCATCTGAGAGTACAGTTTCAAAACCAGGTGAGTGTTCTATGTGTTAACATAAGAGAAAATCTCCTTGAAAGGCTTGGCACCTGTGCTCAGTGGTGAGGGCACCAGCCACATAAATGGAGGCACAGGCGGATTTGAACCGGGCCAGGGCCTGCTAAACAACAATGACAACTGCAACAATAACAACAAAAAGAAAACCTGGGCATTGTGGTGTTGTGATGGGTGCTGTAGTCCCAGCTACTTGGGAGGCTGAGGCAAGAGAATCTCTTGAGCCCAAGAGTTTGAGGTTGCTGTGAGCTATGATGCCACAATACTCTACCAAGGGTGACAAAGTGAGGCTCTGTCTCAAAAAAAAACAAAAAACCCCACTTAATTGGCTACCTTTACAAGGTGATAAGAAACCAACTGGAAACTGATAAATAAAAAGAATCAAGCATTTAAATTGCTTTTCCCATATGATCTAGACCAGGGGTCAGCAAACTTTTTCTGTAAAGAGCCAGACTCAGTCTGTGGGCCACATGTGGCTTCAATCACAACTACTCAACTGAGCACCTAGTAGTGTAAAAGCAGGCTTAAACAGTATGCAAATGATTTAGCACAGCGATGTTCTTTTTTTTTTCTTTTCTTTGAGACAGAGTCTTGCTCTGTTGCCTTGGCTGGAGTGCTATGGCCTCAGCCTAGCTCATAGTAACCTCAGACTCCTGGGCTCAGTCAATCCACCTGCCTAAGTCTTCTGAGTAGCTGGGACTACAGGCACTGGCCACCACACCCAGTTAATTTTTTTTTCTCTCTACCTTTAGTAGAGACGGGGTCTTGTTTTGCTCAGGCTGGTCTCCAACTCCTAACCTCAAGGGATCCTCTCATCTTAGCCTCCCAGAGTGTTAGCATTATAGGTGTGAGCCACCTCACTGGCCTAGCATGGCTATGTTCTAATAAAACTTTATTTACAAAATTAAGTGGCAGGTTGAATTCAGCTATAGACCTTAGTCTGCTGGCCTTTGATCTATGGTAATTAAACAGTTCTCTTTTTGAAAATATTACAGCTGATCGGTATAGAAGGAATGACACAAATAGACTATCATTTTGAAACTGCCAATGAAGTAAGAGATATGGGTGTTGATTGTCAGTGGCTGCTGACATCACAGAGAGACAATCAGACCTTAAGTATGTCCGATGGAAGGGCGACATCTATGAAGTAGTCTTGCAAAAATAAATTGAAAAAATGGAGAACAAAGGACATGTGGAAGCTTGATCAAGAATCTAAATCTGGGGGGGCACCTGTGGCTCATCAAATAGGGCGCCAGCCCCATATGCTGAAGGTGGCAGGTTCAAGCCCGGCCTTGGCCAAACTGCAAAAAAACAGAAAAATATCCGGGCGTTGTGGCGGGCGCCTACAGTCCCAGCTACTCGGGAGGCTAAGGCAAGAGAATCGCCTAAGCCCAGGAGCTGGAGGTTGCTGTGAGCTGTGACTCCACAGCACTCTACTGAGGGCGATAAAGTGAGACTCTGTCTCTACAAAAAAAAAAAAAAAAAAGATAAAAACCTAAAAACCTGGGCGGCGACTGTGGCTCAGCGAGTAGGGCGCTGGCCCCATATACCAAGGGTGGCGAGTTCAAACTCGGCCTGGCTGAATTGCAAAACAAAAAAAATAGCTGGGTGTTGTGGCAGATGCCTGTAGTCCCAGTTACTCGGGAGACTGAGGCAAGAGAATCGCCTAAGCCCAGGGGTTGGAGGTTGCTGTGAGCTGTGTGACGGCCACGGCACTGTGCCAAGGGCGATAAAGTGAGACTCTGTCTCTACAAAAAAAAAACCTA